>NTHP01000759.1:0-34233 GCA_003416845.1 Oplegnathus fasciatus
ACCCTGACCTCCTCCCTGCGCAGACTTTGTTGGCGTCACCTGACTTCCCCCTTTGCTTTACGGCGGCTGCTGGAGGGCTTTGTCACTTGAGCGTAAACATATGTTGTTTTGGGGCACTTCTTCTTGGGAGGACGGTTTCTTTTGTTGTTACTGAAGATGTAAATCTTTAAAAACAGGTCCCAGATACATGGTTTCATTTTTTTAAAGGCTCAGTAACATCTGGGCTCTATAGTCTGCAGGTACAAAGGAGCGCTTGAAGCGCTCCTTCGAACACCTCGGAACCACCTCCAAGCTGTCGAGGCGCGCGCCTACAACAGAGCTCGCCTTCCTGTTCCTCGCCAGTCTGTTAGCATCACCAGCCATAATACCACCTCCCCAACACACAACAGCAAAGAAGAGTGCACTGGCCACCACTGTTTCATAGAACATGCGAAGCAGCCTGTTGCACACATTGAATGACCTGAGCCTCCTTAGGAAGTACAGTCTGTTCTGACCCTTCCTATAGAGGGCATCACAATTGTCTGACCAGTCCAGCTTGTTGTTGACGTGCACCCCCAGGAACTTGTATGACTCCACCACACCCACCTCCTCACCCTGAATGGTGATTGGAGTAGGTGGCTTCCCTAACCCTAACCCATCGGAAGTCTACTACCGGCTCTTTTGTCTTGCCGATGTTAAGCTGCAGGTGGTTAATGTTACACCAGCCGACGAATCCCTCCACCAGGCGCCTATACTCATCCTCATTGTCCCCCGTGATGCAGCAGACAATGGATGAGTCGTCCGAGAACTTCTGAAGATGAGTAGGTCCAGAATTGAATCGAAAGTCAGAGGTGNGTTGCTCAAACAGGAGTAAATGGTGCATTTGTTGGGGACTATTTTCAGATGCGTATTAACAGACATTTGATGCATACACATTTGCCATCCACTACAGTTGTGCGAATAATAGGCGTTGGTTCATTGAGATAAATATCTGGAGTCGCTGATTCTCCGGTCAGGTGCCATTAAACCATTGCAGAAGAAGACGTAATTAAAAGAACTCCAGTTAAAGTCTATGCAAATAAAAACCATGTAGAAAACATGATGGAAATATGGTGTTTATNTTTGTCTCATCGCTCCACACAAATCTGATGTTTAGACTGACCTTATTTTTCATCTCCTCATTTAGTCTGTTTTCATTTAGCTTTAACTGATACACTTCACCTTTAAAAACAGCTGGATGGAAACAACCATGTAGAATATTGTTTGAGGGTAATAAGAGAAAATTCAAAGAGAAATTAAGATTTTGGTCTGATCTGTATTTCTTGTGTAGTATGATCAAACTTTGATAAAAGATGGAAAAAAGATAAAAAGTTGTTTTGAAAATATAACCTAATATGGCAGAAGATTTAGCATTAATGCACAATAATGGGTAACAATAATAAATCGTGGCTGGTAAAGATTCCTCATCAGAGTATGTGAAGAAGTCAGAGTCAAAAAAGACACTGATACTGGAAAATTAACATCTTAGCAGGTAAATCACACACACACACACACACACACACACACACACACACACACACACACATCTGTGTAATTAGCCTAACGACCAATCAGTGTATATAAATGGCAAACGTTCATCATGAAGTTTGGTTGCTAGAAGTAAAGTGAAATTCCTGTATTTCGGTAAAGAAGCATAATTTCTATATTGTTTATTGGAAGAATAATTCGGATTGTTCCAACATACTGTTTTAAAATATGTTTTGAAACAAACAGAAGTGTATTTATATTCAGTTTCAGCAGAAAAAATAACCTGTTCTCTGAGTAATAATTTTCAGTGAGGCTCTCTCAGCTTGTCAAGGACAGTCTCCACTGTGTTTTCAGGTAAGTCGTGAATATGAACAGATGCACATACCGACGGAGAGGATGGCCAGCCCCACACATATGTCAGCAGCTGGGGTCAGTTTGGAGGTGAACGCAGAGACGGTCCGGTTGTCTTCAGAGGAGTTCAGAGTCATTGGATGGAGCTGTTTCTGATGTTGTTGCGGGTAAAATCCGGACTTGTCTCACAAAGGGAGATGTGTGCACGGAGGCTGACTTTTATTGCCAGCGGATGTGTCACCATGGTAACTTAAAGCACCGGCTAACCTGCATGGAGGCGCGTGTGATCCGGATGATCCAGGAGGGTTAAGTCAACTCTCTGGAGGAAAGGTGTTGCTGCTCCTCCGGTAGGCTTTGTATGGAGTCCCAGAGGTGACAAATGTCAAGGACATCTGATGAGTGAGGAATTAACACTGAAGAGCTCAACCAATCTAATCAATGTAAAGTAGTTAATGAATATATTGACCTCCAATTAATCCACTCAATTCAAGTTATAACGTGATAAGGTATTGTTATAACATAAAACGTTTCATGTTATAACATGATGACTTGTTATAAGGTGAAACTCATATTTGAATGAGGAAAAGTGAGCGGAGAAGGATAAATTGAGGAATATGGTTCATTCACACATTTGATTAAGTTCTACTTCATGCCTGGGCTGAGTCCGGTCCTCTGGAGGTAGCGTGCGGAGTCCACCTCCGCCCAAGACCAACTTATCTTGTTATAACGTCAAACGTTTCATGTTATAACAATATAAGTTATCACGTTATAACAAAATAAATAGTAAATTGTTAAAACAGGAAAAGTTTCTTCTTCTTGAGCCAATAATTAGTTTATGTCACATGAATATCTTTCTAATATATATTTGATTCTTAAAGATATGCACAGACATGAGTATCATAAAAGGCAAATATGTTTGTTTTCCATAGGAGAACAGTAATAAATGTTCCCAACCACCACTCAATACAACAAAATGCAAAAAGATGAAACAAATATACTCATACAGCATCTCATGTACATGTACGGAGCCCAGGAACCGACTCAGCAAGCTGTATCCACATATTGATTATTTGCTCTCAAATTAGCCCTGACACTGTTGTTATGACCCGGCCTAGGTGTAGCCCTGGTGTAACATGAAAAATGAGCCTCCCCTCTTCCCAGCTCCCAAGAGCCACCAGCAACAAAGGATTCAGGGTTTATTTACATGTTTGAGCTTCAGGGTGGGCTAACAGCAAAACAATAAACAAAAAGGAACTAAAGCTGCAACCTAAACTTACCTACTCACCTACACCTGTGCTTTCCCTGATATGACAGGTCAAAATGTCTGCTGTGAACATGATCTATCATTTGTTTCCTGAAGTTTTAAATGTATTTGTGAAATGAAGCAACCCAAAACCGTTTTTTGCCTCCCTCGTCCTCAACAATTTCACTTTCTTTATTGTTCTCAAATAAATTAGATCCATAGACCTTTTTCACAGCAGACATATTGATTTGCCATAGCAGGAAAAGCACTGGTGAAACTAATAACATTAACGACTGCTCTGCTCCAGCTGCTGTCGACTTCCACCCGTGGTTGACCAGTCACGTGTCTGCTGTGAAGATGATTGAGTTATTTCATACAGTTAATTTATGCGCCTGTTGGAACGTGCGCGTGACAGTCCCATTAAAGATACATCAGCAAATCATCAGTGAACACCAGCGCTGCACGTCTTATAAACAATGAGCTCTGATGATTGTTCTGCCATCAATGTTTTTAGAAAACAGCTCTTTGCTGATGTTTCTAACGAGCACTGATTTCTTTTGTTTTATCAATTATGTAAATAATCTCTTTACTGTTTATTTAACATCTGATTACATCATACAGAGGTTCTGCTTTTGGGTGATCAAGTGACCTTTATCTGTACTACTACTACTACTGTATACTGTATTATCCTGTATGGTAACACTTTATTTTGATAGTCCATCTGTTGACACCAGTTATCAGTAGCATGTCATTGTCAGCAGTGTATCAGCTGACATTCAACAAGTTTCAACAGACAAGTAACAGTCAAGTAACTGCCAGTAGACTATAAGGTGCATTTAACGTGTTGATCTACAGATTTTACAAAAAGTGTCTATTGACTGTCAATGTTTTTATTAACCAATATTCAACTATCTGTAGATTGTGTCAGCATCTTCTAAGTTGACTATCAACTATTCATAATCAATCTGTATGTTATACTTAAATTAGATTTAAAATCATATAATAAGCTTGTAAAATAACCAAAGAGACATTTCACCTTTAAACATCTCAGATGTTTTCATTTAAATAACTGTTTGAGGCCTAAAGAGGTCAAATTATCCAGATTAAAGTCCAAAAAATAAATACAAATTTATGTACTTATCTTACCCATTAATCATCTCATAACTCAGATTTATCTTGTGAGCCTTAGGTGGGGCCTAAACCTCGGGTTGAGAACCACTGGACTAAAACACCAGTGAATGTTTATTAAATAGTTAAAAGTAGCTCCACCTCCACCGGCTACAACCGTAAAATGCTGCTTACACATTTCACACTTTCTGTGTTCTTATTTCTCTCTTGTAGGAGAGATCTTTATCTCAGTTAGATCAAATAAAGGTTATACATACACATTATTACACATATTATGACTATTCAAAGACGCATTTGTCATCTGAAGCAGCCAACAATAATAACTATTCTTTACTGGGGTCCAACGCTGATGACAGACAGGAGAAAAAAATGACATTGCACCATCTGTTGACCTCCACGATGTACTACAACTCAACACACTAATGAGAGAAGAAGGAAAAAAGACACTGGTGTTTATGCTTTGAGTAGAAAGATAAAGTCGACTTTATTTGATGGTGAAACCTAAATAAGATCTGCGATTACAAAACAGGTTCCCCCACGCAGTTTTTTTTAACGTCACAGAGGTTGGAATGCTGTACTGACAGAAAAAAGGCATCAGAAGAGACTGGACCTAAAAATATGAACTCAAAAGTAAGAGAGCAGACACTCGGGTTCAGAGGGAACACCATTCAATTTTTAAAAAGTTGTTCCTATGATCTACGGCTGTCAGATTAAGTTTATGAACACATTTATCAACTTCCAGCGTCAGAAACTGGAAAATAAAAGCAAATGTGAGGTTATAATAAAGTCTGGAGATGCAGGGAGTGAACAGGCATTGATGATCAAGATTACTTGTAAAAACAATCCTGTGGGATTTTCTGGTGTTAAGCGTTAATTTTCTTGATATCACTACTTCATAATGAGCCTTGTTTGGATATAAAAACTCACAACACACAAAATCAGCCCCTTGTGCATTGTAGAATACCAGATAAGTGGTAAGACAAGTGTAAGTCTTTGCTTTTCAGCTCTGACATTTGAACCATTTACGTTCCTAAGCACTGACTGCACTCTCCTAGACCACAGAAACAATATACTGTACAGAAAATCTTAAATTGAGTGGCATTTCCCTTTAAGTAGCCTCCAAACTAACATATACACATTTACGCACTCAACAAATATACACTCAAGCGCATTCTGCATCCCATCATGATCCATCTGCAAAATGAAACATTCAAAAATATCTGCCTTCTCAATACTCTGGAAAAATATAGTACTGTAGGTCTCATATGTTTTTATTTCTTAAATCTACGACTTTTAAAAGGAAAAGTTCGGGAAATGGGAAATACTTTTATTTGCTTTCTTGCCGAGAGTGAAAGAAAAAGATTGATACCACTCTGATGTCTGTACGGTAAATATGAAGCTACAGCCGACAGCTGGTTAGCTTAGCTTAGCATAAAGACTGGAAGCAGGGGGAAACAGCTAGCCTGGCTCTGTCCAAAGGTAACACAATCCACGTATCAGCACCTCTAAAGACACTAATTAACACGTTTTATTTCGCTTGTTTACTATAAAAACACAAGTGTAAAAACAATTCAGAAGTAGTCCAGTAGTAAACTGTCATTTTTACACTTTTTATTTGGATCAAACAAACAAGATATAACGTTTTAAATCAGGGAGTTTTAGAGGTGCTGTTGGCCGAATTTAGTTGCCTTTAGCAGGGATTCAGACCAAAAACAGCCTCATCAGACACCAAAACACTGCAGGACGGTTTGTAATACTCACAGACAGGATTTTACAGCTCCAAGTAAAATAAAAACTGTTTTTATTTTTGGTCACGGCGATCGCGAGGTAAACAGAAGAGACACGGGGTTCACGTTACAAAGTCATCTACCAGGAATGTGTGCACGCATGGATGTGAACGCAGCTTTAGGCAGAGCCAGGCTAGCCGTTTCCATCTGTTTCTAGTCTTTATGCTAAGCTAAGCTAACCGGCCGCTGGCTGTAGCTTCATATTTGCTGTACAGACATGATAGTAGTGTCTTTGCGTCTAACTCTCAAGAAAGCAGGTAAACCTGTTTCCCAAAATGTCAAACTGTTCCTTTAGTTCGTGTCAGGCTGAAAAACGCTCCATTCTTTGAAAGCCCTGTTCTCAATACTTTAATGTAAATAATCTTATAAATGCAGGTGTTGTGTTACAACTATTAGCTTCATGTTCTCACCCAGATAAAAAAATATTTACCAACACCTGAAACACAAACATAATCTCACAAATATGACACTGACCCTAATTGTGAACAAGTGTTAACTTCATAGTCTCAATTAGAGTCACTTACAGAGATATCAATCCATATGTGGGATTATTAATCTTTAGGATTTATCTTTTTTTTTGGCCATGCACCTCCCATTCTCCATCTCTTACGGGAGACAACTGTCCTCTAGCTTCTTCTGCTCCTGATAACAGCCCTTCTCTATACATTAATGGACACTAAATGTCTAATTATGGATCTGGTCCCATCTGCCCCGAATACTCCCAAAGTCCGCGGTTCCCTTCTTCCTTAAGGTTTGCACCCAAGTGTTGGCAGCAACAAGGAAAAGCACATTAAAAAATAGACATCTTTAAATAGCTATTCAGCTTGTCTAAGTGCAGCACAATCGGAAACATTAAATTCAAGTCATTATTATTTTCTCCCCTCCCACGTATCATACAATGAATATAGCAAAAAAAAAAAATCATTTTCAGTTAAGAAACTAAATGTGAAAGGATACATCTTTGATCAGACAAATAAACAATATACTGCAGCCACACTGTAACATCCAAAAATAGTCTTAAGTTGAAATATATATATTTTTTCTGCCGAAGAAATGCTGGCGTTCTAAGTCACTCTAAGTAGATTTAATATACTGCTGAGGTGTAATTTGTGTTTTTCTGTCTCCGTTAATCCTCTCCTGACAGTCCTGAACACGCCGTCAAACCGAAACGGAATAAAAAACAGACATCCGGTGTCATTTGGCACATGGGGTGCTCTCACTGGCTGCCACACTGGCGTCAGGATCTTTGTCGTCTGTGTCGCCGGCAGCAGCATCAACGCTCCTGTCCTGGTTGTCATTATTATTATTACTATTGTTGTTGTTGTTGTTGTTGTTGTTGTTGTTGTTCTGGACACTCGGGAGCCCGTGGCTGTTGTTCTGGACCAGAGTAGCGTTGCTGAGCCTCAGCTCCTCCAGCTTCTTCCACAGCTCGTCCCGCTCCTGCTCTTTCTTCTTCTCCCTGGGAAGACGACATTTTAACTTCTGTTTAGGTTTGCATCAAGGAACAAGCAGCAGAAACACAAACATAAACAGTGAATGACACAAATCAGGTCCTAATTAAGGGCACAAGTAGCATCGTCTTCAAAACGTGACAACTCCCGCTAACTGCAGACTAGAGGTCTTCGCGAGTCCAAAATGTTGGACCAGATCCGAAACGAACCCGTGGAAAACAACCCGAACCCGACATGGACAAATTAAAACTTCAAAAAGAGACCCGAACACATTCAGACCACCAATTAACAAGGTGGAACAGAGCAGATATATTATAATAATATCCAAAGAATTAATGTGAAGACATTGGATTTAATAACAAAAGTAATTCATTTATGTTTCAAAGACTGACTTATAGAAATAATTATAAATATAAAATAAAGATAAATAATAAAGTCCTATTTTCATCTCCTGCACCAACAATAAAACATTCTGTAGCCAACTGGGTGATGGAAGGACAGAAGGTAATCATTTTCTAATCAATTCAATATCTCAATTTCTCAAACTCCAAAAACCAACAGTCATTTAACAGCATAAATCTTATACGCAGGCAACTGATTTCCTAAAATATTTTCTCCTGCAGTGGTTATTAAAGTACCATGGGATCAGAGCCGATACTGACGTCCAACTCAGGTCTTGCAGAAACGAGTCGGACCAGTGAAGCAGTACCTTGAAAGTATTTTAGCCTTTTTCTCAGGCGTCCCAGAGTTCTGTAAAACCCTCAGTAGATTTCTGTGGACATCACAGAGACCACCAAATGTAAAAACAAGCAGTTTGTACTCACAACAAAACTGCAAGACACCATCAACTAGAAGCAACTAGTAAACTCTGCAAGGAAACTGCTGTCCGAATGTGGAGCGCGTGTTAAGTTGAAAGAATCTGACTTGTGTGGGAATTATAACCAAACAAGATTTTTCAGTCAGAATCAGATTTATGTAAAGATGTAAACTATAAGACGGACATATTTTTGACCAGGAGGAAAAGAACAACAGGTGATGCTCATTGACCAAACACAGCTGGCAAATTCAAAATATGATGAAGTCTCGGCCTCACTGTTAATGTAGCAGGAAAAGGTCTTTTGTGTCTAAAAACTTTTAAAAAGTTTCGTTCGCATTTTTCATTTGCACAACAGTAACAAGAGCGAAAACATGAAGGTCGTGTTCTGGAAATTATTTCAACTTGTTTTGTTTTCCTCAATACTGTTACTCGCTGATTAAAACATGAAATCGGTTAATGTGGGGAGGCTTGAATTTTGTTTTGACCTTTGAATTGAAAAAGTTTGAGAACAACTTCTAAAGCCCGCCTCCAAAACAACCACTTTCCTGCTGCTCTTGTTAACAAAAACATCTGCTGTGTTGGCTTGTTTAAAAAACCACATCCCAACTTTTATCTCACAGTTCAAACATCTTGTAGAAAACACAACCTGCGAATGTTTCGACATTCTCACAGATAATAAAGTGTTTGACCTTCTGTTCTCCGCTACGTCAGAAGTTATGTCACTTCTTCATGAAGTGATTGGTATGCAGAGTCTCCATTCCAACTGGGAGACAGTGACTCAGGGACAGGATAATGTGTGTGATGCAAACAGTCTGTAAAGCTTTTACTAAACCAAAAAGAAATGATAACGTCCTTATGAACTGCACACTTTTTAAATCTCGTTAGGAGCAGAGTGATTGATTATCAGTGGGAAGACAGGACAAGTTTAAACTGGTCCAGTGTCTCCGATCCAGCAACCATATGACACAGGAGTCATGACATTTTTTAGAGTTTGGATATGGTGTAAAACGGAAGTGATGCATAACTGTTCAAACTGTTCAATTATCAGTTAAAGGTAGACTGTGGAGTTTTCTTGTAAACAAATAAAAGTTATGTTTACATTCGGTGTTAGTGTCTAAGTAATGTGTTGAGAGCATTTCCTTCCTCAGAAAACATCTGCAAAGCCGACTTCAAGTATTTTAAATGCCTACATTGTTTACTAGCTTACAGTCTTCTTCTTTCCTGTCTTTGCTGGCGCACTTCTGCATATCTCGGCGTGTTACTGCCACCTGTTGGTCAGTGGAACAGCGTCACATCATCGCTAAGACTGTATCGTGTCGAGCTACCAGAGCTCCACTAGAGGTGAAAAACTCCACACAGTTTCTATGTAAAATCCTGTCGGGGCCACAATCACTTCAGATCAAACAGATCAAATTTGATAGTACTGATTGCAGATTTCTTTGGCCTGAGCGTTCACTCTCTGGTGTTCAGGAAACAGTTTCTGTTTAGTTAAAGGAAAAATAAAATCACCTTAAAGCTCAACAACACAGCTTGTATTGTCCCTTTGTGTGTTTGGTTTTGTTTTATCTTGTCTTATTCTGATTGTTCAAAGAACCTTGTCCCTCGAATCTACAACATCTTCAGGAAGTATTCAGACCACCTTCAATTCTTGCACACTTTATGGTGTTATTGATTTAATTGATTACATTTTGCAATATTAAACATAATTACCTATAATGATAAAGACACATTTTTAGATTATTTTTGTGCAGACTCTTTGCTCCAAATGGAGCTCAGGTGCATCCTGTTTGCTTTGTTTTCCCGACTCTCCTTGAGATATATCAAGTACTTGACTGGAGTCCATCTGCGGCAAATTCAATTGATTAGACATGGTTTAGAAAAGGCACACACCTGTTTATATTAAGGTGTGCTCATCAGACCGAAAACCTCTATTATCTATCGAACCAGACACAAGTTAACATCTGGTCTACAAGGTGAACGCAGCTGAAATGATTCAACTGGAAGGTAGAAAACCAGCTGACTTTGGATCCTGAGGAGCAGGATTGAGAGATGCTGCATTGATTCATTCTTTATGATGGAGCGTACATGACAAAGTGGTTTTGTGGCATCAAGGAGAATCACTGAAATTGGCCCAGTAGGTGACAAACATTACGAGATAAGAGTGTTCAATCTAATTTACGGTCCGTGTTTTGCACTCTGGAAGTGTCGATTACTCACCGTTGCCTGTCTGCTTTGTAGGAGGAAGTCAACTCATCGAAGAGCGTGCAGTTCATCTCCATCAACGTCTTCAGCACGTTGTAGACCAGAGCGACGATTGTCCTGCAACACAGCAGATATATTCTTGCTCTGTTCGTATAATGGTTTTCATTCTCGTTGTAACATTATATGTTTTATTGCTATGATTGTGCCTCGATAAAAATACTTAACTACAGTTTGCATAACAGTTACAGTATGTTATCAAGCTGACAGAAGGAAATGTTTTTGTCAACATGCAGCACTTGTATTCAAATAACACATGAATTAATATGAACTCTCCATATACAATAATCAAAGAAAGAAAGTCAGTTATTCCTGACTAATACAGAAAATGTGTGCAGAGGCTTATGTTACTTATATGTCCTCATGTAAAAATGAGGTGTGAGACATTGTGTCATCATGATGGCGTCTGCATGTCCGTCTGTAATGTATACACGTAAACACTATCACATGACAGACAACAGCAGTCTGGATGGATGGATGTTCATTCAACAATATACAGAATTCAAGCTCAAGAGGTTCACTTGCTAATGATTCACAGATGTGGTTAAAAGCTCTAATCATTAAGTGGACCTTTGAGCTCAGATTGTCGTCATAATTCGACAGGTTTTCTTTATACACACATATATATATATATACATATATATATATATATATACATATACATATATATATACATATACATATATATATATACATATATATATATACATATACATATACATATATACATATACATATATATACATATACATATATATATATACACACACACACATATATATACATTTATATATACATATATATATACATATATACATATATATATATAGCAGAGGATCTGAATACCTCTGGAGTTACCATGGTAATTCAGCTTGTTAGCGTGTAATGTGTCACAGCATGTGAATGATTATTAAGCTAGTCGGACAGTTTGGCTGAAACGTCCCTCTCTAGACTGAGTACTTACGGATTCCAGTGCTCTTTGGAGATTCTGTACAGGCTACCAAACATGATGGGAAGGACCTTGTCGATGTTCTCCTCGATGAGGCTGAGAATGTACTCGTTATTCCAGAAGTACAGCGCTCGCTCTGCTACCTGTGAGCACAGAGACAGAAAAGTAGAAAGACAGCAGTCAAAAAACGTGGAACTTCTCCATCAGGCTGACCGGGTGGGGTTGTGTTAATGATAACAATTATAATAATAATTAATAAAGAGCTTTTTGATTTTTCACTTCGTGAAAAAGGAAAGTTCAGATGAAGGAGAGAATAAAAGGCCCTTTCAGAAATGTGACGGCGATTTCACATCACTGAGTCACTTTAATGTAAAAGTCATGACAGCAATCTCCTTTGCACAAGGAAAATACACTCAGTTGCCAGTTTATTAGGTACACCTGGCTAAAACTAATGTAGTCTAACACAACAGTCCTGCAGTAAATCCTCCCTTTGTGAAGGTCATAATGTTTACTTTTAGCTGAAACTGTTTTAGAGGTGTTGATTCAACTTTATGATCATTTTGGAGTATGTAGTTTGTGGTGCTGTTGAACTGTACTGCAGTAATCAGAGAGGTGTTTCTGTTATTTAACCTACCCTCGTTGATATAAATGGAGTGAACACAATATTAGAAACACCTGCCAGTATAACACATGTGATGTGATTACAAGATGCATAAATCTGCTGGTAACATTAAAAGTACTTCAGGCAACTTTCCAACTTCAATGTTTCATACGTGAATAACAAACTCAGTCTTTGTGCATCATATTATATATATACTGTAGTATTGGCTTATGATCACTGATGTATTACTGTGTAAGCAGCATTTTAATGTTGGAGCTGGTCGACGTAAAGCCCGCTTTAAATACTTAATATACTGCTGCATCATATGCTTTTATAAACTTATCGTGTGTTTTTAACTGTATGTAAATTCTTAATTGACGAAGTATCCAGCTGTAAAGTAAATGTAATGGAATACAAAGTACAATCTCGGATGCAGCTCGAGACAGAACAGAAAACACTCTTTTTCCATCAGGCTGTTCAACTTTCTCCAGGTGCCAAATATTGAACACGTGGCTCTTGCCATAAATGTCGTAATGAATATTTACATAACAGACACATTATAGGTAACACTTTACTTTAACTCCCCATATTTAGCATTTGTAATCAGTATACACACATTTAATAGGTTTATAACACACTATAATGTAGTTGTACACAGCCATAAGGACATTTTAAGTGTTTATTAATGTACAGTAATTGTCAACAATTGTAACTTCTCATATGAAGACATATTTAATATTATTACAACTGAGTTTTACTACATTGTCATTCACTATCTGTTTATACACCAGCCTCCATTTACGGGTGTCCACAGGAGGAATTATAGTGTGTTATAGATCTATATATTGCTTATGATGCTAAATGCTAAATAGGGGGACAGACATGTGACATATCCTTGTCTGAAGAGGGCTGTGGGAAAAAGACTGTCTTACTCCAACTTTATGTTTCTGTGTGTTTGTGTCACAAACGTACCTGAAAGTGTGGGTTGGCAACACATTTAGAGATCTGTTTGAACAACGGCTCCTGGATTTTCTTGAATTGCGTTGGCTCGATGACATCAAGAATCTCCTCGATTTCGCCCAGGAACATCACCTAATTAGATAAGAGGTGGAGAGCATGAAGCAAAATTAAGATCCGCGTGACAACTGTGAGAAGTGTGAAGTGTATTTATAGACAGAATACCTCTTTCTGGCTGCAGGTTTTAGGCCAAAACTTCAGCAGCCCACGGATCACCTGCACAGATTACAGAGAATTACTTGAGAATTTATCTCTAATGTCAAAAAAAAGAAAGAAAAAAACCTGCAACAGTCTGTTTGAGTGGGTGGTTGTTAGCAACCATCGCACATTTCTCTGCAGTGTAGACTAATTTAGCGCCCGAAGGCTTTGTGCTTTGAGTGGGAGGAGTGATAAAAAAAAAAGTACCGGTTCAGTGAGTGTAGGATCCTTCTCCAGGAACTGAACCACACAGTAGGCCAGCTGAGGGACACAAAAGAAAAACAGTAAATGTACCCAAAAACTGCATCAGACAAAGGCTGCATCACACAGAACCTCATCTGAAGAGATATATTGTCTTTGGGGTGAAAATCGATGATCAATGTAATTATTCTTATAAATTCCTACAGTGGAAAATTTCAGAAATTTAAGATTCACTGAAACACACTAATAATCATTGAACCAGTGCATTTCCACTTCTAAGCCACTAGGAGGTGCTACAGTACAGAGATCACATCGTGGCAGTGCTTAATCCTGCAGAGACAATCCTCAACAACAGCTGCACAATTTAGCTTTACTGTTATTTCTGTGCAGTTTTGAATGATACAACTCAAGGATATGCAGCCAAATATTCATGGGAAATATAACAAAATCACAGAATTAAGAGTAAAGACAGCTTTTCTTACCTGTGCATGGAAAAGGGACAATGCTTTAGCTGTGTGTAGCGGGATGAGCACCTTCATAAGGAACTGCTTGTGCTCTGCCTTCAGAGGCAACGCAAACCCATTGATGATACTGTAAACAGAAAAACAACAGGACAGTGTGAGAGAGATTCCTGTTCAGAGAGACAAAACAGCAGCACAAACTGAACACCACAGGATCAGAATAGGGCATGGCTGTGAATATATTTGGTTTCTGAAGCGGAAAAGAAATACAGAGAGAATTTGCTGCAATGGTGGTACCAAAATGACAGAAGAGAAGAAGCCTGAGGGGCCTTTTAGTTCAGGACTGCAGGAGAGCACAAGTCCTCCACATCATCGGACACAAACTCGTTTACAACCTGGACTGTCAGCAGTAAAACTACGACAGAGTAAAGACCAGGTTTCTATGATACTGATGATTAAATTTTTTAAAATCCAGCTTTCTTTGACTTTTAAAATTTCAAAAAATTTTGTGTTACTGAAACCCAAACATTGAAAGAAGCTGGATCAAATACTAATCAAATACTAGTACTAAAAGGACAGCAAGTACCCAATTTTACCTTTTTAAATGCATTCAGTATTTTACAACCTGTGTTTATCATCAACTTTTATAAGTCATACATTCAGAAGTACTCTTTAAGTTTAAAGTGATGGTGATTGTTTCCACATGATCAAACATTATTACTCACCTTCCCAGGATTTCTAGCAGCTCAGCAACTCCGTTGAAGTGCTCAGTTTCATAGATGAACCTGCAACAGCAACAGAACTTATTATTATTATTATCATCAATATGAAACGCATGAACCCAAAAAACGTCACTAACTCTAAAAACAGAGCACACAGCTGATTCAGGCTGCTCCCAATACTGTGTTCCTTTTAAATATCCTCACTCTGATTTGGGAGTTGAGTTTTATAAATACAATTTCACTGGTGTCTCATGACTCTAACATATGCAGACCACAAACTCTAATATTATAACCTTTATATGAAGTTTTATATGACTTGTGCAGAAAAAAGCTGTCAGTCTGCGTACATTTGGGCTGAAATCTGCAAATTCTTTAATCAATAAGAAGTCTCATTTAAACAGCTGACTAAGAATTACTTGTAAAAAAATGAACATATTTAGTTGGAGACCTTAAAATCAACTGGTCTTATGTAACTTAATGATCTGTACATCATTCACCTCCTGTTTGGTAACCAATTTCCATCTAGCTGTGCACCCATGGTATTTACAGACAGAGCCTGACAACTGGGGCACTATTTTTATTCTCAGTGACAGATGGTCAAAGTACGCGCACCCGTTTTGCCACCTTGCCTGTTGGAAACGACATCAAGTGTCCCCCGTTTCAATCATCCAAAGCCCGTCGTCACGCAGCAACAGGGGCCGCAAAGAATCAACACACTCCTGTTGAAAATATT
Source organism: Oplegnathus fasciatus (assembly GCA_003416845.1). NCBI lineage: Eukaryota > Metazoa > Chordata > Actinopteri > Centrarchiformes > Oplegnathidae > Oplegnathus > Oplegnathus fasciatus. The sequence continues at coordinate 15,425 of NTHP01000759.1, forward strand.
TGATGCCTTCACCTCAACATTTTTCCTTTCTTCCTCTCTGTTTTAGGGGGCTGGGATGGATCTGATGGTGCCAACATAATGTAATAAAGTGAAGAGAAAATGATGTCTTAGATGGCTAAAACATCACATTTGAGCCCATCAGGCTCACAACAGGATCAACTGAAAACCAGTCAGCCAGGTTAGACTGTGCTCCAATACTTCATCAGGAGAACCGTCTTTTATAATCCCAATGAAGACGGTTTTTGAACTGTGTAGGAATCCTCAGTAAAAGCTATTTTTGACCAAATAGTTCCAGGAAAGGAACTAAAATGGGAACCAAAAAGCCCCCTTTAGTGCATTCCTGTTTGCATTTCCAATGCATGTGAAGACCTTTGGAGACTGGGCCAATTCTACCGATGATGGATAACACCATTTTAACACACGAGGAAACAAACACACAGAATCAACATGTTGTTTGTATTCAATGCTGCATGACTTCCAGAGGTGGAAGAGGAGACTGAAAACTTTAAAGAGCGTCTCCAAACACAAACTCCAGAGTGTTTTATGTTACTTATTTCTGATTTATAATGTAACTGCCATGAAGCTATCATCAAATTAAGTTTTACTTTAACATTCACTCGCTAGGTCTCTTGTCCACTGCTCCATCTCTCTCGTGCTCAGCTCTTTTTTAAACTTGTCAGGAAGCCGACAACATAACTCTTTTTAAGTTAATACATATTACAAGTTATGACCAACTAGTGGTGGCCAGTCATTTCTTTTTTTTTGTGGAAACTACTACCCCCGGAGAAAGGACTTTTTGGCCCCTGGAACTATTGTAGAGGAACTAAATTTAGTCCCTAGTCTGGGTGAAACGCAGGTTTAGTTCCTGAGTTCGTCAGACGGTTCCTGTGGTGGAAACGCCCTACAGGACTCTTGGTGCCTTCCTTAAAATACTTAATTCTCAGATACGGAGGTACTTCACAGAGAGCTTGTGCGTCTATAAATCACTGGCTACAAAAGGTCTAACTTTTAGCCAAAGTTTCATAAGTGAGTTTCAGTTTCCCATTTCACCAGGCTGATGACAGGTGAAAAGAAATAAAGGGAACAGATGTTGGGATCTAGAGACTGTTGGTATCATAAACTGCTGCACTGACTTTGCTGGAAGCAGCAAGCTAATCAAAATTGTAAGTTTTGTTTTCCTATTTTCACATCCTTGAGCTGATCACATTTCCCAAAATATGTGGACATAACAGATATACTCTTTTGTGACAGTTGTCTTCGCCTGTTTATGTTGTTTGTATCACATTAATTGTTGTAACAATGTTTTGATGCTGCCTTCGTGGCTAAGTCTCTCTTGACATTTGAATCTCAATGAGACTTTTGGTTAAATAAAAGGAAAAGAAAGAAAGACGCCCTCAACGTGACATCAAACATGTTTTCCTGCTGCATCGGCTGCCTTTTGAACATTTCACTCACCGCAAGAAGATGTTGTTGATCTGCTTCCTGATGAAAGCCCGCAAACCCAGGAACTTTCCATAAATCCGATGCAGGATGGTCTTCAGGAAGTCCCTCTCCCTCGGGTCCTCGCTGTCGAACAGCTCCAGCAGCTGAAAGGACAGAAAACGAGACAAAGACACACTATTTCAGTTTTCAGTCCTGATTCACCTGAAAGGGTTTTTCAGTGAATCGATAATACAATACTATGTTTTATCACGTCTCCACACTGTATAAATAATTGTATTGTCATGACTAGATTCTCATACACTGTACCCATATTGTAATTATCTTTTACCACTAAAGCATTTGACTGAATGGGATGAACACGTATACAATTTATCTTTGTACCAATTGAAATACTTTAAATACTGCTCTGATTAATTACTGCAAAGTGAACATATGATGTGATCGACCAATCAAACACCTGCTGAGCTGAAGACGCATCTCGTCTCATTATCAACGTAGTTACTGGATGACTCATTCAATACGTGGCCTTTGCTATGTGATGTACAATTTTCCCTCAGGTTTGATAAGCTGCAGGTTACCCTGATATTAATGCCGACATACTTCTGGGTGCTGTTTTACTTATTGTGAAATTAGTTTTCTCTGTATCGCCCACCTCTAGGCAAACCAGCAAACTAGGGAGGCCTTTTCTACCAAGCTAACACATTTATTGTGCTGTGTTTCTTACCAGCTACCGACATCTTATGTAATAAATATACAGAATGTTTGCCTGAATGTAAATTGATTTGAAGCCTTTGGCATTTAACAGCTATTTCCAGCAACATGTGATGAGTCATTATTACAATACTGTTGAGGGCAGCCAAGACCATGTCACAGAGTTCAAAATGAATGTTTTCAGGCTCAGAGTTTGATTCTCATCTTCCACTCGTGTGCCATCAGCACCTCGGTGACAGGTGTCTATTTTTAAACCGCGTATATCCAGGAAAGGGTTTCATCATGGACACATGCTCTTCTGCTGATACACATTCATTTGGCTACACATATTAAACTCTATGAATTCAATGGTGCAACCAGTCTTTCTGTGTTGCAGCAGCATTAATGTAGCAACTGGAGGTTTTCTCAAGGGCATCACATCGAGGTGTTTCAAGTGTTGCTTATTTCTATTCCAAGACATATTTTCCCAGTTTGTCAGAGTTAGCCCTGACTGCTTACCACCACCTTCCACACCTAGTGCTGCACTAAATGTTAGTTGTATCTAGAGCCCAACCAATATAAGCTCATTGCAGATGTGTCAGTATTGCCTATATATCAGTCCATCAATGACAAGAAACTGACATACAGAAATGTTTTGAAACAGTGTCACCATTCTGTAGTTTGTTATCCAGAGAGTAAGTGATTTAGCGATTTATTTTTTAACTGTAAAATGTTCTGCCCAGCACATGTCTTGGTTGCAATTGTTATAAAAACTAATTTAAGGGAATCATGTGAAAAATGTTTATTAAGTTAAGGGTTATGTAAAGAAAATGAATATCGGCTGATATATCATCAAATTTTTTAAACTCCACTTTTCCATTCCCCTTATATCACTTGACTATTGCTAGTACTAGTCAAGTTACATCAGATTTATTTACATAGCTCATAATCACAAATTTGCTTCAAAAGGCTGTACAATCTGTACAGAATGCAATACTCTATATTCGGATGAGGAAAAACTGCCCCCCAAAAGGTCTTATGACAAAAAGTGTAGACGTTGCCTACAAAGCCGCTGCCTTACCTGGACCTTGATGATGATATGTACCAAGACACAATAGGAAGTCAAAGAGACTTTGACATACTGATTCCACCGAGGTATCTATCCCTAATCTCTCTGGGGACTCAGGATATTGTTTGCAGTGCTGTAAATTAAAGCACAGCACTGCTTTATGGCCAGGACTGGATTTACAGGATTTTTTGTACCTTGATTTGTCAGGTGTTTGATTCTCCAAACATAAATATTTCCATCTGTTATTCTTATATCTACCAACACTTTCTCAAATTTACTATATCATGATATATACGTATATTGATATAAGGATTTAAATGTATGTAACAGTGATAGAAGACCCATACCAAAACAATTTCTCTTAATGTACAAAATGCCAAGAATGCTTACTGTTCCCATGAAATAACCCTGAACAGATAAATCAGCATTGGGGCTGAAACAACTAGTCGATTGACAGAAAATTAATTAAGTAATTGTTTAAATTATTTATCAAGGAAAAAAGCTAAACATTTTCTGGTTACAGTCTCTCAAATGTGTCTGTTTTATATCATTGTAAATGAAATATCTATGCGTTATGTACAGAAATCGCAATTTGAAGACATCACCTTGGGCTCTGGGTACTTGTGATGGGCTACTTTTCACTATTTTCTGACATCCTTATAGTCTGTACCTAAACAGCATGACACAGATCGCCTCATGAAAGTGATACATGTACGTAGAGGACGGGAAGAAAAATGTAAAAAGACCAAATAAGTAAGGTTTTTGTAAAAATTTTCATTCTTACTGACCAGACAGAAGAGAGGCAAGTGCGCTGAAGTTGATCAATGAGGACGAAATGGGATACAAACATTGGACTGGGCTTTATTACGAAATGAAGGCTACCAGAGTATAATTCAGACATGCAGTGTGTGCCTGAGGTAACGTCAATATTCAATCACAATAGGCCACACCAGGATTTGAGTTTTCTCAGGAGCCGGACCAGAACATGTCCCTGAATAACTGAGGTAGCCACAGTGTGATTTGTACCTTGACTCCAGAAAAAAGTGATTACTACGCTACATGTTGTGTTCATCTGTAGTTAGACACAATCATCAAGACAATTTTCTTAAAGAGGGTCACAGAAATATTCAGGAAGAAAACAAAAACAAACTTCAAGGAGAGCACAATTCTCCTGCATGGTTGAAAAAACACACTCTTGGAAATCAAATACAACTAGGAAATTATATTAGTAATTCCCTGACTACAAACCTGTTTGTCCACCAAATATGATTGAGATTGAGCTGTGTGTTGAAGTGTAGTCAGGTGACAACAACAACAAGACTTTGTTTAAAATCTTGACTATAGTGACTTTCAAGCAAACAGCAGTTTTCTATTTACGTTTAAAACCTCAGGCTCCATCTGACACTGGCTGGACAAAGTCACGTTTGAGCCTAAGGTTCATCTGTGGTATGGATATAGCAGGACAAAAGCTACCACACACAGTTAGTAGCTGAAGCCGGGAACTGCCTCGCTTCATATTCACTCACCTGGTGTGAGGTAGGCTACTGCTAAGCTAAACGTTGTGTGCAAATAGTTTAGTCACAACTAGACTGAGCCAGCAAATCAGTATTCTGCATGTTAGGCTTAGAAATGAAAGCCTCCACAATGTTAAATTAATAACTGTTTATAGGCATCCCAATTTCTAACAGAAGCATTTCAGTTACTGCTCACAGAAACATTAAACTGAGGAAATAAATAACAGAGACTAATGAAGCTCTTTCTGAATCAGGTATGGATTTAAATGGACCAAACGAATATATTTATATTGAAGCATAAACTGAGCAAAAACAGATCCCTCACACCAAGACACAGACACTCCATAACATTTTACCAGTGATCCTGACTAAAAAAAGCCTAAAATACCACGTGTCTGACCACATGTTCAGCTCTTAGCTCCACATATGGTTGTTTTCCCATGTCGAAGGCTGTTTTCTGCAGCAGCTGTGCTCTGCACTAGTTGATCCAGTAGCGCCAGAGCAGCGTTACTTTTAAAGCCATGTATTCAAGGATCAAAACATGCCATTAACTAGCAAGTAGAAAGGCGGTGGTGACCTGGGTCCTAAGGAGCTGCTTAAAGGGATATTCCACCAAGACTATCATGTCTAATGCTTTTTGGCACTTCAGGATGTTGTAGGACAAGTATCATTGGATGTGCATGATTACACATAACAGGTACACAGCTTCACAAAGCACTGACTAAATCAAAGTTGACATCAAAACATTTTTTCACACTGAGCTTCTATGCTGCATGTTTGTATTACTCCACACCCATTTCTAAAGGAGGACAATAGTACAACACCTTAACAAGTACATGTACAAATGTCAAATACCAATACAGAGCAAGGTCACTCCAGGGTTTGTCTTTGAGTGTGTATTTGAGGTGTGAGGTGCCTTGGGACAATGTCTATAAAAAAATAGTATGGTACACCCAGATTCACCTTAACAAGGATTCCCTCTTTGTGGCTTTGTAGGGATGCCCTAGAACCTCCTCTTTTTGATCACTGAAACACAAAAATGTTTCCTCCCCTGTCAAAATGTCCCTGAGCAAACCAGTGAATCTCCTCTAGGGAAGCTTCGCCTGTCTGCCCTTGTGCTTTGACCTACATCTCAGAGGGACATTTGAAGACCTATTCCTATGACATGTGTATTATGATAACTGTTAACCAAACCACGGGCCGTCTCCCCCCGCCCTCACTGCCAACCAAACCTCCACCTCGTTTCCTCTGCCCCAACCACAGTCCTCTTCTCTCAACCTGAGGAGTAAACAACAGGCGGCTATTTAAAGCTCCCCCACGACACACTAGCATCATGGAAAGTCGGTCCAGGCACCTCGGATGTGGCCTGGCCAACATTCCAGGCCCTGTGGTCCCCCTGTTAGCTGCTGCTTCGCTCTGCGGCTTCACACAAGAAGGGAAGCATTCCTGCAGTAGGTGGGTACTGATCCAGGACAGATGTATCCCAGCTACAGCTCATTAACGGTTTGACTCACCCAACTAATCATTCTTGAATTCTAATCATTGTTGAACTCCCAAAACACATCACAATGTGCTGGTAATTACAGTATTCACCACATTAGAAATTCTATGCATTCGACCAACCATCTGTAACAGCCGATGGGAGCTGTCAAGAGTTGCAGCCATTAATCGATTAATAGTTTGAGTAATTTTCCAAGCAAAATGGCACAAACTCAAAGGTTGCAGCTTCTTAAATGTGAATATTTTCTTGGGTTTCTCACCCTTCTATGATAGTAAAGTAATTAATTTTGTTTTTTGGAAAGTCAGTAAAATAATAATCTAATAATCTGTAGTTGCAGCCCTGGAGGTGTCACAATACTCCCTTAGTAGTCATGATAAATGTTTTAAAAAAAAGACTCTTACCTGCAGAACAAATTTCTGATCAATGTAGCGCTTTGCAATGCTGGGCTGGAAGTCTGGATTCTCTAGAAAGCGTAGGAGAAACTCATAGACCAGCTGGAAGATAAAAGAAAATTAAAAAATAAATAGAAATATTCACCTTGTAACTACTGCAACACACCGTGATGTAATCTAAAAGGGTGATAAGGACTGGGAGGCTGAAGAGTCGGATCCTTACTTGGATGTGAGGCCAGGAAGCCTCGAGAGTGGGTTCATCCTCCTCTGGGTCAAAATCAGGGTTGTCACTTGGTGGAAGAGTCCGGAATATGTTGGTGCAGATCTGGAGGGCAGGAGGAAGAGGTTTATTAATAAAAAACCAAACAGGAAAAATGGTTAACATCCCAGGAGAGCATGAGAGGAGATACAGCAAGAAAATAGATGGTTATTCACAGATAATCAACAAGTGGGCCTTTATTTAAACACGGAGAGACATGATAAGAAATTTGTCGAGATAAAACATTTTCTTATTTCTGTGACAGATTATCATGACAACTGTATGTCTATGAAGCACATTCGTTTTTCCACCAAATGTTGTTCAGTTTCACAAATTGCATTTGGTTTCCAGTGCACCACATGTGTAATAAAACAAGCTGCTTGTAGCATTATTTGAAAGCCGCTACTGTAATTAGTACAGACCTTCTTTCTTTCTTTTTTTTTTTTACCCACATACAGTATGTAGTGTAATGTGAATGAATAGGACAGTGTGCTTATAGCGTGACAAACCTCGCAATAAATTTGGTTACAGTTAATTTGACTATACGCCAAACAACTCACACAAGGTTACTGAGTGTGTATCTGAAGCCAGGCACCAAACAGACACTGTAAGCCACTTTTTGAGCTGTATGGCCAGGATTTATGTGATAAGCAGCTGTTATTAAATAAATGTGAGTGGGAAAGCAGAATTTGATTATAAGCGGTTATAAGTGGTCAAGGTGCATTTTGAGAGTCAAGCCAGGCGTGAACTGTAATCCATCAGAACTGTGGATCTACACAAATTGAAGTCACTGTTCTGAATTCTCTAGAACCGGTGGTACGACCCAAGAGGATCTAATACAAACACACATGCATGAACATCACTGGCAGCTTGCTAATTGGAGTGGAAAGCAACTACTGAGCATGTTTAATTTAACTGAGGATGTTTCATAACACCACCAAAACACGGAGGGGCCGGATAAAACCATTACAGATTCTGCATCTGTCGCAACCCCCCATTAAAATTCTGCACCGAAGACAATCATTGTAGACAGGTCACCGCCACCTCTATCCCACCTTGTTATTTTTAGCAAGGGTAAATTTGAGAGTGACACACATAGCAGTGGGGAGCTGGAAAAGCCGGCATTATGTGGCTGGGTGCACACTCTCATGCTGAAGTGATAAAGACAACATCAAATTACTTATTGGCAGCTGGAAAATCCAAATGACACTAATGGGAGAGGAAGGCGGCAAGGGAATTTGAAAACTGACAGTGGCCCAAAATCTGACATGCTGAAAAACCCAAAGAAAAACTTTGCAAGGGAGTATCGTATCCGAACCAGCTGGCAGAACTGCCATGGATGGAAACGGTAAAAACAAAGCAGAGAATTAATTGATGCCCTACTAAAAGATACAGCTAATTAAAGCTCAACACAAAATGCTACCGCTGACGAGATCTGTAAGCAAACTGGTTTCTAGATGGATTCAAGAGCTTCACGTCTCCAGTCAGTCATCCTGTTCAGTATTCATCATCAAGGAAAAGTGTAACGGTAAGTTTCTAACCAGATATCTCTGTCCTCTCTGATATTTTCTGTCATGCTTGAGATTTTTTTTTTAACTTTATTATGATCAGAGAGTAGAGTTACTCTACAACAGCGGTTCCCAACCTCTTTTGGCATGTGACCGCCTTAAAACAAAGCTATGTCTACTTGCTACCCCTCCTCACAGGTTACACATGTTTATTCCCTCTCAGACTGTTTTAGTTAAATACTTTTAGAGGACTGGAGTCCTAAAATTATCCAGTAATAAATGCAAAGGTTCTGTTAAGCTTCCTGCGACCCTCCGCCCGTCAATGCCAAAACCCCATTGGGCGAGTGTTGTGGAGGGCAGCATATTTGGGGTCAAAGTTTAATTTCGTGGCCACAAAGTCTGGCACAAAATGATCAGCTGGCCGAGAGATCACCAGCCTCTCCATAAAACAGAAATAATGGCCTTGCTCTGCCGTGTCAAACATGGGTGTGAAAGAGTTTCTGAATAACATCATAATGCACACAGTTTACATACACTCAGTGACCACTTCATTAGGCACACCTGCCAAGCATCTCCTCAGTCCCTGTTTTACTTCCTAAGTGGCCTGAGTTGTTCTTGATAGTACTGCAGATTTTTACAGGACTTGTTTTGGCTGCAGCTCTCGCACAAATTCACTTCACCAGAGACATTACACATTACCCTGCTGGGAGTACGCACTGAAAAGAGGTGAACTTGGTCAGCAGCAATGCTTAGGCGCTGATCTGGTTTTGATTTTCACATGACCGTGTTAGCCTGATCTTGTTATAAGCTGAAAGGAATGGTACCCAGCGTGGTTTCGTGCTACTGTAGCCCGTCCCCTTCAAGGTTGAGCGAGCTGTGCACTCAGAGATGCCCTTCAGCTCATCGCTGTTGTACTGAGCTGTTATTTGCCTGCTTGTGTCTTTCCTGTTATTTTAGCATTTAAGTCTGACAGTGTAGTGCAGCTGTTTCTGAGCTGCTGAAAACACCATCTGGAAACAGCAATTGTACAACACTGAAGCTCGCTTACATTTGGCATCTCAACCATTCTTTAGCCAAACAGCAACAGAACCTGTTGACTGCCTTCATGATTTATACGCAGAGAGGTTCACTCTGGAGTTTCTGGCTGTTAGCGCTAAGCAGCACTATTGACAACTCTGCAATAAAGTCGCACATATAAGCATTCACCACACCCACAAACACATCTGAGAGTCATTACATTCAGCTTAACTATGCCTATGACCTCAGTGACTGGCAGTGCACCTCAGTGCTGCAGTGCCAATAAAGCCCGTCAATGTTGTCCATAGTTTTGAAACACAAGACAATAATGAGACAATAACGATTTTGCCTGTTCACTGATTCATCATTTCGTCTCGAAAATGGCAGTAAAAGTGAAAAGTACTGATCACATTTTTCTAGAGCCCAAGGTGATATCATCAAGTAGCTTGTTTTTGAATTTACTATCATAGAAGACAAAGAAAACCAGGAAATAATCACATTTAAGAAGCTGGTAACAGTGAATTTTTTTTTGGCATTCTGCTTTAAAAAATCACTTAAAGTCTTTAATTTATGATCAAAATTGTTATTGATTTTGTTGTTAATTGTTAACCAATTTTCTGTTGGTCAACTAGTCAAAAGGTTAATGTACGCAGAATATGATTTCCTTCACTACAGCTGCCTCTGACCTGTCCTACTCCAAAGACTCTGCTCACCTTTTCAGTCACACAGGTATGAAACAACTGGACAACTGCCCGTGTCTGCTGTATTTATCTGAGGGTGAAGTCAAGGTTAAACCTGATGTGGGTGCTGAATGTCGTGCAGGCTATGGAACAAGCCTGTCTCTTATGATATATAACATATATCACATACTTTTACATTTTCTTTTCTCTAGATACATTGTAGCAATAGTTTTCACCTGCTGCGAGGATGCACCACAAGTCCTCGGGTAAGACTGACCAGCCTTCCAGATCACAGTGATGGCTTTACATCATGCAGAGTACGCAGATGTATGCAGATGCTGGTAATGAGGCAGATGAATAATAATCAGTGTGCCACCTCTCTGAGCTCTCTGTGGCGTATTACTTTGCTTTCCCCGGTGTGAGGCACATCATTGGCTGAGTTAAAACCAGATGACTCACAGAGTGGGTTGCCAGGCGGGACCTCAGCGCCTCAGAGTGATGCCCATTTTTCCAAAGGAGTGCTCTGAGCCCAAATGCTCACAAAGTCAAGATAAATGCCTGGTAATGCCAGTAAGGTGCAAGTATTGTTTAATAAAAATCATATTTAACATCGCAGAAGTGCTCTAGCAGTCTGTCTCCATTGAGGGTATTAATCTGTCTATTCTTTGGCCTACAGAAGAGGTTTTCAAACAGTGAGGTGCACATCCCGGAGGGAGACACATGAGGCAATAATACTGCATGAAATAAGATAATAAATAAGAAAATAGTTATTTTATATTGTTATATATTTATTTTATATAATTATATAGTTTGACGCACTGATTAAGGCAATTAAGGTACTTTAAAACCCTTAGTGTCTGACTGCCACACTTTGTGTCAAAAATCCTACTCAAGCTTAAAACTCTGAACACACAGACATGACACACATATTTCTAGATTTAGTGTGACTTATACTTCCCAAGGATATCATCATCTTTGATGTCCATTACGAATAAACGTCCATAAACTCGCTTAGAAATCATAGGAAAAAAGACGCTCCATATAACTCCTGAACTTGCCTGAAAATCATCACGTCTTTACGTTTTCTTCAGTGTCCAAGAGTATATTTCATGCAGGAACTGCTAAATGCTAATTCAGCATCTACAAATGGAAGGAAACTCTGTCTGTCTGTCCTTCGATTATCTCGACAACTGTTCATCCGATCCGACTTCACGCTTGGCGGTTGTACTGCTGAGGACCCAAGGAAGTGCAGTGTTGAGTGTGAAGTTGTTTGGATGAGCAGTTCTCAAGAAAGCTGCATGCAGGAATACCAGATGCCAAGCAATCGCCCCGTTCTGAACAGGCACATTTTGAATGGGCACTACACTAGTACTTCTAATGGTGCCAATTTGCCTAAATGTAAACAATATAGAAAAACAGGGCTCAAGTTGTAGCCCACAGCTGACTCCATGGCAACATTCTACTTTTTGCTTATATCCTCCAAATTATGGAACTGTAGTTAAAAAATGTGAAGATTATTATCCCCTAAATAAAACAAGGAACAATAACATGACATGAGTGACAAAATTCATTAACATTAACTTCCAACAATTTGAAACTGCAGGCGGTGGTGGGTGGGCAGAGGGGGGGGTTCAGAGATGCACACTGTCTGTACAACATAATGGGTTACATAATTCACCATGCAAGCATCCGGCACACTTAATTAATCCCCCCAGTGACTTCACAATATTGAAAAATAACTACAATTGGACAAAACATTGTGAGAGAGGACAGCAAACATGGGAAACGTGTGAGGAATCTTCATGGAGGGAAAAATGGAAACAGTGATTTGTGTGTGAGTGAAAGTAATGTAGGAGGATACCAAAACAGTTGTTCCTAAGTGACTGTATGTGAAACCAGTGTAGGCTTGCTGATGACAATGGAGGCTGTAGCTCTGTATGGGGTCAAACTGAGGGTGACAGTAGTAGCAACCAACACCTAGCAACGCACGAGATGAGAGAGAAAGCAGGGGAGGAGGGGGGTGAGATAGAGGAAAAGCGCAAGCATTGAGTGCAGCATTAGCAAAAAGGCTGAAAAAGGTGGGAATTAAACGAAATAAAAGGGGAATTAAAGCTCAAAGATGTTCCTTTCAACTAAACCTCCGGGATTTTCACTCATCTCTGGCACAGAAAAGGAAGATTTCAATCAAAACTGTCTGAGAGATTTTCTACAATATACTCATAACACTGATTATAGAGTTGGCAAAAGAGGCAAAACCTTTTACATTGATGAGAAACCTTTGCTGTTGGTTCACCTAACAACCTCAGTGATCAAAGCAGTCCTCACCGCAGCAGAATAATGGGCAGCACTTTGAACACTCACCTCTTCATTATCATGTGATGCCAAGCATGGAGTATCCAGGAGAGCTATTATCAACCCCACTGTCTGAAAGTGCAGCTGCTATTTGTCTAACCTCATTCAGAAGCCCGTCTGTAGCACAGACACTTGGCTCGGAGCTGGGTTTCGCTTGAGCTCGACCCATGTCCGTCCTGCTCTGCCCTGATAGATACACGGGATTACTGTGAAAGACCACTGACGATACCTGTGCACCAGCCGGAGTCATCCATTTAAACTACTCCAGCTCTACAAACCTGCTAAGCTGCTAGCGTGGTAGCCCAAGAGGTCACTGATGTGCAATTAGCAACCAAGCTACTACATGTTAAGTAGCTCATTATCCAGTGGATGACCTGTTGCTCACTCACTTTGATATGCGCACTTTTCTGCCACGATGATTGAAAAAATGTAAAAATTTAAAATGCTTCAGATTAAAGCAAAGGAAAACATTTGTCATGATTATAAAATTAACTGCAAATTAACTACAGCAGATATTTCTTGCTTCTGTTTAGAGTGATTTATTCGTATGATTGCATTAGTCTGAGTATAACTCACTTTTATTTTTATTACTTTGGACTGCTGACATCAGGGGATTTGCTGCTATGTTTACTGTCTGTGTTGGCACATTGAAAAGTTAATCATGCCATGTTGCAGACAGAGCACAAAATCCCATATATCCATCCTGTATTTACCAAGGTCCAACGTTTATATTTAGGAAAAATCAACTCCACTACTCTACAGACAGGGAAATGATGACATTAAGAACACAGCGTATCACCATGAAGGTAAAAACTGGGAAAAATAACATATATTTTGTGTTTCTGTTTATGTGAGCTATTTTTGATTGCTATGTGTGTTTGCTGTGCTTGTTTGCAGAGCTTTACAGCTTTACCAACTCCTGACAAAGTGAAGGTAGAGAGCTAGTATTTATTTAAATTCTGGTGTTATTAGCAGCCATAACTGACAACAGCTGTAACTCTCCGGGCAGACTCTCCATTTGAAATGAAAAATGATGTCCTTGCAGTGAGTTCCTGGTTGCTTTAAGGGTGGGACCGGCACAACAGCAGGGTACAGAGTGTTGCTAATACATGCTGTATCGTAACCACAGATGTTGCACCAGTTTAAACATTGACATTAAATGTACGTTGGTTGACACTGTTAGCTGTCAACTTCATATTTGCCCTCCATGTTTGCGTAGCCTTCCTGCTGCCAACATTTGCCAAACTGTGGTAGCAGTACCCGAAGCTAGCTTGCACTCCCAGTGAAAACTTTTCTGCACAGGCTATTGCTTGTTTATTTGGCATTTTTGATCACTGTTGTCACTATTTATGACTTAGCTTATTGGAGACAGCCTATTTCTTGATCACTGTAATAAGATATCTGTACCACACATCATACAACATGTACTTTTGAGACACATGAATCCAGGAAATGTAATTTAGCACATGACAGCTGCACAATAGTGCTGTTTGCTGAATGTGACAGCTGAGACATCAAATTACAGCAGCTCATCAATTCTGTGTGTCACAGCCTTTTTTCCAACTGTCTTTTTTAGCAAAAGTGGTGTTTCATGTTTTATTCTTGAAATGCATAACGGTGCAAACGCTGTTGTGTCACATTTTACTATATGATGTGACCATTTATGATGAGAGATACTGTAGAATTAAAACTGAAATAGCGTTGCTTTGATGTGATCATATTAAACGGCTCCAACATTATTTTTTATTTATTCCCGGCATCATTGTATAAATCAAATAAAACCCCACAACATCTGTCTTTGGCTGTAGATTTGTGGTGCTGTGTGTTCACATTGTGCCGCTTTGCACCGTCCAGACAACAATATGATTTCATATTGTTGAATGACTTCACTATGTTGTAACTGCATGAACCGAAAAAGCAGTTGGACTTGGAGATGCCCACACAGTCCTTGCGCCCAAGACCCACTGCTTTGCACTTGTGCGATTAAAATAGGGCCCTCAGTCTCCAAGACTTTGGGATAAGATGTTTCAATTGCATTTTTTTTGCAGTAATTTGGTGCAACATCTACCAACTTTCAAAGACTGCCAACTCTTCTAGTCCATCTCATTTTGCTCCCAATTGCACATCAACCGCTTAAACAAAGTAATGATATTAACTTGTAAAACACCTTAGAAGACAATAGCTAGGGACAAACTGAATCCTTAATCAATGGTTGCAAGGTATGACGTGGATTATTGCCTACAGTCCATTAATAATCTGAAGACTCCTTGACTCAGCTGTGGATGTGCTCATTCGTATCCATCATGATAATCTGCTGTGTGGAGTGAATCACTGCAGCACTGACTACAGTACTGACTGTTGGACATGAGTCATTATTGTACTGTAGGAGGAAACTGGGCTGCTCAGGGCACCTGCTCCATCAACTCAAATCTATAACATGTTGGCCGAAGATACTTTGCAGGGGGTTGGGTTGGTTTTCAAACAGACCATTGTGCAACAAGATTCCTGCAACAGCCAATGTGTTAATCACTCAACCCTGACTTCTGCTAAGTTGGCGCCGTGCTCTGATGCACTCATGGAAGTACTGCATATCTCCAGATAATGTTAATAAAGTCGGCCTATAACTAATTTAAGCACTAAAGTGTCCTTATCATATGCAACTGTTCATCGAGTGACGTTCTAGTTACTATTTTGATTATTTCCTATGCATGATGACCGCAAAACATGTTTCCAGACTTCTAAAAATATAGTCTGATTCATGGCAACAGAACGCTGATAACAATCACACCAGACAAGGATGACAACCACAGACAGCACAGGTATGCATCACATGCAAATTTATTGCAACATATGCTGCTCTGTAAATAACTATGACTGACACAGACATAATGTGAGAAGACTCCTGGCTTTTAAATATATATATATTGGATCTAATGGTTCAAATTATTTATAATTCAAAGAGGAACTTTTTAATGTCTGTGTAACACTCAAGCAATGTTCTCAGTATTTTAATATTGTTTCTTTCATAATGGATTTCCACAAACACTTAGGAATACATGTTGATGTGTGGATGAGGACGTCACGTGACCTGCATTCCCAAAAATTGCACTGCTTCTTGGGGTTTGGAAAAAGCACTGAGACCAAGGAGCAAAAGAGAGAGTAAAATCTTTTCAACAAAGAGAAGAGTGTGCATGGGGTTTGTTATGAAACAGCTACAGGATGTCTTGTGTGAAAGACACTGGCTTTAGCTTACTGTCGGTTATTTAGGTTTTAGCTGAGGTTAGAAGTTGGTCTAAATCTTAAATCAGTGGATTAATTTTACACAGTGAATAAGACTGTTACTGAGCTGAAGACGCTTACTGCAGTAAACCTCAAACCTCTGGCAAACATCATCAAGGTTAGCAGTATTTTTCCCTGTACTGTGGGCCAGGATTATAAAAAAAAAATGAATGGGTGGGTGTCAAAGTATAAGCTTTCAACAGCAGCTACCACTCGTAGACAACATAAGTAACGCTGACAGACAGCACCTATTACTCTCAAAATCAAACAGGTTTCTGAGAGAAAATTGACAAAAAAAGAGTAATCAAACCTCAGACAGACATTCATTTGAATAACTGAACTCTGCTCCGCATGTACTGTCTTCAGTGGGTGAAAGAGAGAGAGGAGGAAAGAAATAGACAGACCAAACTTCAAATTACGCCAAGAATATTGGGCTTTTCCTGTGTTTACGCTGTGGATGTTGTGCTTAAATGGAACCAGTATGGTAAGGGGTTTGGTATGAAGATGGTAACAGTTTCCTCACGTGCTGCTGACACGGCACACCCTGTCTAGACACACGATCAGCCTCCATTTTTTAATCCTGCTCAAGTGCACAGGATGTTTCACGGTGACACAGAGAGGAGACCTCTTTTCTGTTTAATATTAAACACTGATAATAGCACAAAACTTAACACTGTGGGATGAATTGCTGCTGTTGCTGCTTTGGGCTTTGCGTGCAGTTTATTTTCTAAATCTACAAAAAACAGGCCACAGAAATTTAGAGAAGCACCAAAGAACTTAAAAGCCCTGTATACATGTTTCCTCACCATATCAGTTATCTCTGGGTACGCAGACTCCACCAGCACCCCTCTGTTGGTGGAAACGTAGTCCACAAGCTCGTTAAGTGTGGCCCTCTTGATCTCCTTGCTCTTCAGGTCCGTCACCGAGTCCAGGAAGTCGAAGAGCATGCAGCACTGCTGGAGTTTCTGGGTGAAGAGCTCCTGCTGCTCTGTGGAGGGGGCATCTGAAATTGCACAAAAAGAAAGGAAACACACTGATTCACTGCTTATATACACTAGAAAGCACAATGTAATGCTCTATGGAGACAGATTACAGATGAGACAAGAGGCGATGACAGCTGCCACTGCTCCCCAGGTGGTGGGACCTGCTTGTGCAGAACAGTAGGAAATGTAAGGTAGTGCATTTTAACAGGGCATGGGTTAAGATTAATTTTCGTTTTTAACATCCCCAACTAACTGAAATCATCAACTAAAGACTCACTGACACAAAAAATTGTCTATAAATTGTTCCAATCAATTGGTTTATTGCACACTGTTACATATCTAAGTAAAGTGCTGGACAAACAGGCCAACAGACACAATACACCGATGTATTTTGCCACACAGAGGCAGCCCAGTCATTCTCGGCTTTGATTGTAAAGCCTTTTATGGATTAGACGGTGAGTGCGTTCAGGGTTATTAGAGCTGTCAAACTTGACCCCAGCTAAGCTATAAACAGCATCTGGCAGCCGTCCAGAAATGCAGTGACACACTGTACAGTGATTTTCTGTTCCAACACGGCAGCAGCAGCAGCTCATCGCTGCAGACACAGGACTCTTTCTGAAATGGTGGCACAAGGACACAGTTAAGAGAACCAACGCTGCAGGTCTGATTTACAACACCTCAAGAACCAGATACCCCCAAAAGGTTGCAGGGTTACGCAAATACAGATGCCATCTGTGACACTTGTTGACACTCACGTGCTAATAAATGTCTTCATAAAGATGAATGTCTAAACTGTGCAATTTTCTGTGTAAGTTAAGTTGAAGTTAATACATTTGGATAATTAACGTTAGTACAGTTTCCAATCTCTATCAGAACTCGGGTCACATGTGAGATGAAGTAACAGTTCTCAATATACTTACAATAGCTAGTGACACTCAAGTATACAAGTATTGATAAGCCTTACTGTCCTGAAACAGAATAGAGCTAAAAGTTAGTCCATTAATTGATTTGTCGATCAACAGAAAATTAATTGCCAACTATTTTGATAATTAATTAATCATTTGAATAATGTTTTCAAGCAAAAATGCCCAAAACCTGTTGGTTCCAGCTTCTCAAATGTGCAGACTTGCTGCTTTTTGTTGTTGTATATGAGAGTCAACTGAACATCTTTGAGTTTTGAAGTGGTGGTGTGAAAAAAAAAGCAATCTGAATATGTCACTTTTGGCTCTTGTGACGGCCCTTTTCGGACATTTTAAGAACAAAATGATTAATAGATTAATGAAAATCATCATTTGTTGCAAACACACAAACCACACTTGTGCATTCACACTCCAGCGCTACAGAGAGTGTATTTCAACAGCAACAGGAGAGGAGTCGGGGTGGGAAGTGTCAGAGTTTCTTATTGAGCGATATTACGCAACTGAAAAGGCATTACCCGTAAAATGCTGTGGCATGGAAGCAGGCACAGCCAAAAAATTCAGAATGAGTTTCACACCTAGTGAAAATGTTCCAGTGGTGTTGACAGCTGATGAAGTACTTACGCAACTCAACTCTACAGGTCAGACCACTGGCTGCTGCTCTGAGTGAACTCAATATCTGAGTGTAACTACACCGCGCTGACTTGTTAACGCATAACTTTGCCATAATGCCAATTTTCCAAAGTATCGAATCTCAAAGGATTCCACATTCAAAGGGCAGACTGAATACCAGACTGGAACAAGAGAGGGAAAAGGACCGTGATGCCCCTGCGGCCTGACTGCTGTTATTAACATGACACATGGGCAGCTCACATTTCTTCCCTGTGAGTGCATAAACTGGCATATGGTAGACTTGTGTAACGCTGGGTGTCATCACTTTGGGCAGGCATGCCGGACTCAAACCTTCAGTGTTTTCTTGGTGCACATCAGTGGTAGTAAAAAGCACAAATTTATGCCTGTAAGACAGATATAGCACTTGGATTGCACCTTAAAGGAAGAGTTCCACATTTTGGGAAATGCGCTCATTTGCTTTGTTTTTTGCCAGGGGCTAGATAAGACGACCAGTCCCAGTCTCATGTCTCTACAGTAAAGATGAAGCTACAGCCCGGAGATGGTTAGCTTAGCTTAGCACAAACACTGGAAAC
>NTHP01000759.1:34315-66903 GCA_003416845.1 Oplegnathus fasciatus
AACTGGGGGGGGGGGCAGCTGGCCTGGCTCTGTCCAAAAGGCCTCTCGTTTGTTTAATCCGTACAGAAACCTTGGCGTAAAAACAACATGTTGTGGTTTTATATGGTGGACTTTCTCGGACTAGCACAATTTGACTTCCTGGAGTCTCTGCTGGTTGCCTGGCAACATAATTACGTCATCATTATGACTGATGACTTGACTAGCCAGGAATATAACCATCTATAAAAAAAACACAGATTTTCGTTTGTAGACTTCAGTGTTTGGAAGGTTAAACAAACGAGATTTAACATGTTAATTAGGTGGATTTAGTTACTTTTGGACAGAGGCAGGCTAGCTGTTTCCCCCTGCTTCCAGTCTTTGTGCTAAGCTAAGCTATCTGGCTGCAGCTTCATATTTACTGTACAGATATCTACGTGGTATCAATCTTATCTAATCTTTATTTAATTCTCTGCAAGAAAGCAAATAAGCTCATTTCCCCAAAAATGTTGAACTATTCCTCAAAGTCTAAGCTCTTAACTTTCTCTTTTTGTGGATCTTAAATATAACTACATGCCCCACAATTCCTTCATGACAAGTCACAGTCATGCATAAGAAGACTAACTAAACTTCCCTTGCTGTTTCATGGAAACAATGCAGGCAACATATTCACATATTCAGAATGTGTTTTCTGTAAGCTTTCTGAGTAACCAGAGAGTATGTAAAAAAATAATTTCATTTCTTTACGGGGAACTGTCTTTATCCCCCTGAGAGGAGAGATGGTTGGGCCTGTTAGATAGAGTCTGACATGCAGATGCTTTTCCCAATGTGAAGCTATTTTTGCCTTTCAGATACGGATGCATTAGTGCACAAATTCCTCAGGGTGCTTTGCAAGGAAGGAAAATATTTCCATTAGAACTAAGAAGCTCTGTACGAAAACAAAGAAGAAGAAAACATTTGAGAGATCAGACAGAAATTCCAAATTAATCAAGCTGCCAAAATAGATTTTGTTTCAGAGCAATAAATGTTAACCTGAAGGATAAAACAGGAGTCATTCACTCCCACATGAAATGTTTTATCTTGACATCACAATGTAGCTGACATTAGAAGTAAGATGAGGAAACGCATATAATCTAATCTCCCTATACTGTGTATTCTGACTGCTGTATCTTACACAAAGCTTCAGGAATCACTTAAACAATCTGTAAGCAATAACATGCAATTTTATAACCCCACAAGGACACGAGGAAGAAAGTGGCAGGGTTAAAAGACAGATACAGCACAAGATGTATAATTATTCCTTAGAGTGAGTTAGAGTAAATCACTCACAAATGGTCTTAATTGTGTCCCTGTTGATCCCTGCAGGTATTGGTGTTGTACAGTTGAACTACTGTATAAATGCTTCTACTGAGTGGGGCTTTGTAACTAGAGGAGCCCTCAATTACAGCTTTTGCCGTTCACTACAGACCTTTTGAATATCTTAAAGATGATAGCATGACCTCGAATGACAGACACAAGAAGCATCACTTGGCCTTACCAGCCGTTAAGAACAGAAGAGATAAGATAACGTTACTAGTCAAATGTAATAAAACAGGATTTACAGGGAACTTGAATGGTTTCTGCACAATTTTGTGAGCAGTCATCACCCACAGGCTTCAACGTTCATGTTGCTGTTCGTGGAATAAGATTTGAGAAGAATCACACACAACATCCACTACACTCTAAAATATGCTGCAGCTTTTACTGTTGTTGTGTGAAGAACTTTGAAACAAAAAGACACACTGCAGCTCATCTGCTCTGCATTTAGCAACACCAGACTCTGGATGTTGCCTACCGCTGTCATGTAGAAACCAAAATGTTGCAAGATATTAAGTCATGATGTTTTCTGGGTTTCATTTCATGCTGGTCATATTTTTCAACCAACTGCAAATAGGCGAATACCACATTGGTGTGTCACTATGAGACAAACACTATGCTGGGGTTTGCTAAGTACCATACTTGCAGAACAAAGCATGCTTGGCAGGCTGCACAATGTACAATGCTGTTGTTATTTCCAAATCCTATAATTGCATATCCAGAAGATTTGCTGAAGTCTTGTTCATGTGCAGAAATTAAACTCTTCCCTATTCAATGACTTTTATAAAGTACAATATTTGAGACATTGGAATCAAATGATAGAGTTTTGCCTGAATGTTTCTCACAAACATTCACTGTGTAACACACGACAAAGACCAGATTTGGTGACAAAAACAGGAAATACGATCTCAGCTCTCCAACCACAGCACTGCAAAGACAGCTCGAAGAAAACGTCTCGTAAATTGTTCAATTAACGACACACAGACGAGCGACAAATGAAGGAAAAACCACAATAAATGAGAGGAGAAACATAACGAATGCACTTGCTACCATACAGGACAGGAGAGCATCACTGGATGATGTGATGTGAATCATATGCTATGGCCTTCACAACCAGATCTCAACCGAGCTGAACACCTACAGGAGACTTTGAGCCAACATGTTAGACAGCGCTCTCTACCATCATCATCAAAAACACCAAACATCCCTCAAACATCCTTCCAGTAGAGTCCTGAGACTTGTATCTATGACAAGGAGCAATGAGGCTGTTCTGGTGGCCCAAAACTTTGCCAACACTTTACAGCAAGTTGGTTTTTCCTTTAATTTGTACCGTGTCAGTGAAATTTTCTGTGTTATGAACATTCTTATCACTATTATCCTGCCTCACAATGACAAAGCAAAAGCATAATTTCATAAACGGTTGCAAATGTGTTAAAATTTGAATACAGATGTGTCTTTTGTACATGCAGTATCTCTTTGGAGCCTTTGCCGTGAGACTGCAAATTTGGCTTAGATGCATCTTGTTTCTTTTGACCACTGTTGGAAACCTAGTGAAGCCATTTTGAGATGTGCGTGCAGACAGGGATAGAAAACAGATAGCAGCATTGCAGGAGGATATGATGAGAAGAGTTGAAGAGGAAGTATTGTGCATTAAACTGCACACATTTCTGTGAGTGATGGATTGAAAGTGTTCAATATTCCATGAGGGAAACACCCCTTCCAGCACAGAGCACATAATTACATGTATCCAGTGATTTATAAGCATGAAGGCTCTCATTAGTACACACAGTGGGATTTTCTATCAGGTGTTTGGGATGCTTGGAGCTTAATGCTCCTTCATATGCACAGAAATCCAAACAGGCCTCCAGCTGAATGGCTTACAAACCCTGATGAATACATAGACGGTGTGTTAGATTCCTGCTGAGTAACTCCCATCCAAAAAGAATGAATCAACAAGCCTGTACAAATTATGCTTCACCCTTAGCTTGACTGAAACATTAGCTACTCTTTTTGTAATACAGCCAGGTTTCAAGTACACTTTGGCCAGTCCAAAATTGCGAGGCTGAGGACTGAAGCCATTTTACAGTGGAATTTAATGTTTTATGTTCGACAGACACCGAGGTAAACATGGAGGGATTAAACACCGGCTGCGATCCCGGTCACATGGATGTTCTCTGCCAAGCATCCTGCTAGTCAATGTACAGACGGTGGATAATAACCTGGACGACCACCGTGCCCGACATCAACCTGCCGGGCGCGGTGTACTGGGTGATGATGCAGTCCTGCTTCGGCCACCAGCAGTTCTTCGCCATCGTGCCTCTCGTCAGGACTCGCAAGCAGGCGGAGAACTTCGCCTACCGGCTGGAGCTCAACAGGCACCAGCGCCGCCTGACCTGGGAAACCATGCCATGCTCCATCCACCAGGGCATCGCCACGGCCATCACGAACAGCGACCGACTGGTGTTCACTATGATTATACCCTGTATGATTATATGTGACAAATGAATTTGAACTAGAGCAGTCAGTTGTCTACTGAGGTGCAGCATGCCATAAAAACGATGATGATGAGGTTCTTCTAAAAAAGTAATTGAATTGAAAAAGAATGTTTTTCCCACAAGTTTCTAAAAATGTCCACAGATAAGTTATTGTGACAATGTACCAATGGATGCTTGCACATAAACAACAGCAAACAGGAGACATTTCTATAACTTGTGTGGAGTTCAGACAAATGTATTTTACTGGACATTATTTAGAAAGGCTAAACCTGTCCAAATATGGTCCTACAGTTTACAATTAATACCAGAAAAACAAACCCCAAAGCAACTCTCAGTAGACCTGAGAAAAAAAAACTGCTTTAAGTTCCCAGAATCCATCAATGTGGAACCGAGACTTTTCCTAAAGTTGATCATGAGCCAAACTCTGTACCAAAAAGGTAGGCCTCAAAATGCAAACCGCAACATGCAGTGTGGCAGATTTACAATTGAAATACAGGTACTATTCCATTTGTTCATAAATGTTGTAGTGTTGAGTAAAACAGTCGTCAGCTTTCTCAGCATAACGTTAAAACAATGTCCACATCACAACTGTTGAATTATGTGTTGCATGTGAACACAATGCGACACTGTACATGAGAATGGCGCAGTTATGCAACCATTTTCCATTTAAGCATCCCTTGTTTCACTGCCCCAATGACTGATGTGTTGTGCCCTGGATGAACAGTGTTCTGCTGCTTTCTGCTGTAGCAGAGGGCAACGATCATGGAAAACAGAAATGCATCACTGACAGGGTGCATTTGTGGTGATCATGCAGTTTTTTCTCAACACAAGCAGGATTACATGACTGGGGCGAAAATTTGCAAATATAAAGTTGAAAGATAAATATTGCAGTAACAAACTTTTATATTAATAACATGCTGCAGAATTAGGAACAGAAATTAAATGTACAAAAAGATATTTTTCAGAGCTGTGGCAGTTTGATACTGTGAAGCTAGAGTTAAGTGTCTGACCTCTATTTGCATTTTGATTACCACTGTTGAGCAGCATATCTCTTTTCAATCCAAAATGTGGTCAAACAGAAGTAAACTAGACTGTAAGGGAATGTATCATAGATTTATTACATTTTTGTCTGACTGTTGCTTTGGCACAACTACAAGGACAGATTTGTAGTGTGAAAAATAACCACCATGATGGTAGAAACACTGGAGGTCTTGACCTATTCACAGTTAAATATACAACAAACATATTTATATTATACCTCAGAAACCCGAAGCTCACCACGTCAAAGCTGCTTTACACTAATCCCTGCCCTTTTGGTGCCCATCAACATTTCATAGAACTATAGCCAAGCAGAAAGAGACCAAAACAAAGTGAAGGAAAGTATGCAGGTCAGGTGACCTCTGAACAGTAACAGATTAGTCCTGCACAGTCTTTGTCACTTAGGACTCTACGATTGGGAGTTCAGTTAGATTTGCCTGCATTGCCACAAATGTACTTACAGTGCATCTACAACCTGTCCAGTGTGATGACAAACACAGGCCAATGTATTTTTTATTCACAAATCTCAGTCTCAAGCCACAAATGACCAATAGCTCAACGCTACAACTGTTTTGACAGAAATAAAATAAACAATTAATAGATTAGAATTAAGGTTGATTTACAAGTGTCGCTTTAAGTACACTGAGTTGCTATAGACCTACCTAGATATAAGGTCATGTTTAACAAACATGAAGAGTGTATTTAGAAAGCTGTACACACCTCGACTGGTCGGAATAAAATCTAATCAGAAGAATGGTTTCTTTAACTATGGTCTGTTTTAAAGGAGGACTTAAGATTTTTTCTATGGCCACAAGAGGGTCAACCAATCAAATGTTTCAGTTTCAGTTATGAATGGATAATGTTAAGATAAAGACCATTCTTTAGGTTACAGCCTGCCAATCCAGCAAAAGAGACATTTGTACTGTATGCAGCATTAGAGCAGGGTCTGCCTGGGAGACTCAAAAGTCCCCTGACTGGTACCAACAATAATTTCTACTCATGCATATTTTACTATATTTAGGGTGTTTTCCCATGACTTCAGAGTGCTTTACAAACCTTCCTTCTTCCTTGACAGTTTTTGAAAGAATTTTGATATACTGAAACATGGAAACCTAAGGGAAATGAAAAGGCCTTTGTCAAGAAAACATTACATTTCATGTAAAAAACTGGATAAACTAAAAGGGTTTCATATTCGGCAGTGACTTCCAGAGCGCAAGCTAACAATTCACAGTAGGAGCCCTTGAGTGCTACATCTGCAGGTGCTCTCATTAAGGCTCCAGTACTGTCTGCATTGGTTGGAGATAGATATGAGAAAGGGAGAGAGGTAAGAAAATGAATGAATGAGTCTTTCGGGTATCACAACACTGAATAAACCTCATTAAAACACATGTGAAGTGCTTCAACATGTGCAGAATATGACTGGCGAATTGTAAAAAAAACAACAAAAAAACAGGACAGTTTACTGTAGGCCAAATGTGACCATTAATGCATGAGTGATGCCACGCTGCTGAACTGGTTGGGTAAGATGGTACCACACGCACAGTTTGATTTACACTTGTCTCCACATTTGTTTGGAGTGCACATTAAAATAATGCTGACACAACAGCAACCAAGAAGCATCTTAAAGAATCTCTAGAACAGTTTTAATGTAAATGACCAACTGGAGTAAAATGGTAAATTTAATGCACACAGTATCATATGACCTGTGAGTAGATACAAAGCTAGACAATGCACACTAAATGCAAAGAATCAAAATGAGACTTAAAAACAAAGACTTAGAATGCACAATACATTTGCATTTAAGTTTAAAAGACATGATACAACTTCAGCTGGTAGTATGTCACCATTTATATTCTTTTTAAATAACGTACTGTATCTGCACCACAATCTAACAAAAGTGATTAAAAAAAGTAAAAGCACAGCAGTTCTGCAATGATTTCAAGACACCAATATTTTTTCTATCCTGTCACTCCAGATAACAAACGCTTTGTTAGCTTTCCCTTTTAGGTGTGCGAGAAGGGTGTGTTTGTGAGCGTGTGTGTGTATAAGAGAGCATGTGGTTGACACACGTAGTTTTAGCCTGTCCTGAAATATTATTTGGCCACATGCATAAAAGTGTATTGATTCAGAACTAAAAATCAATGTATTTATGTATGGAAACATGCTATCAGAGGTCTAAGTGACAAAGTAACCTGTGTGGTAGGCCAGTGATGTCTATTCGTCGGTGGTCAGAGTGCAGGTCTTATGCTTCAGTATGGTCTTTATATTTTCCAGTGTGGTGTCATACAACTGCACTATGTGTCGTAAGCAGGCAGTCAGACGAGGTTGCACAGTTGACAAGCTAGCAGGTGAGTCCACAGATTTGTTGTTAAGTAAGGCAGCTGCTTTTTGCCATCTATGGTGTACAACTTCAAATACTTCCTCACACTGCTTCTCAGATGTTTTGGTGATGTGATTATTACCACAAATGCGTTCAATGCATATTATTATATTCTTTAAAATTATACAGTTATGTTTACAATGACATATGGGGGGGGGAACTCATGTTCTTTCCCTAGGGGTGGGTGGTTCGGACCCCCCTTTCCCCCCGTAATATCCACCCATGAGCCAGTCCAGCTGTCCTCATAAGTCAAAATAAGATGTGTAATGTTAACGTTAACACATTAAATATGACAAGGCATTCGTTTCAGGCATTTGAGTGTGGTGTTTTTATTATCAAGTTAGGAATTAACTTGTCTCAGAAAAACTTGACGCTGCTAGTTGGACGGAGGGTACACGGACCATCAGATCCATGGAAATGAGACGGTAAACTGGTCTGTAATTAAGGATTTAAAATTCACTCATCACTCATGCTGATTAACGGGGCTCAGTGGGCAGACATGCCGCTCCACCAGAAACATCTCTAAATGCACAGTGCGCCGCAGATTCTAGAGATTATTTTTATAACATTTTACTTACTATCAGAACATTTTTCTGATAGTAAGTTAGTAAAATCAGCTTAATATTGGCGTAGGAAAAAACAGTCCCCTACCAAATGAATCGGGCCGCCCAAGTAGAGCTGCGTTTCCATTAAGCTCTTCGGTATAGTACCTTTGATATAGTATATAGTACCCTTGCTAAAGGTACCTAAACCCAAGATCTGTGTTGCGTTTCCACCACAGACAGTACTCTTAAATGTAGGCAGGGTTGTTACTGGATAATGGCGCGTCAACCACGTAACATTAAGCAGCTGATTTCATTTACTTACTTGTGCCGAGCAGATGAAGCCACATTCAAAACATCTATTCTGAGGAAAAGTTGCAAAAGTTTCTAAAATGAAAGGATGATTTTCTGCCTTTTCATCTTTACTAGTCAACATTAGCCAGCTGTAGACTGGAGAAAAATATACTTTAATTCACTGCGCCGATCAGGCTACACCGCCAGGTATAGCGGCAACTTTTAAGGTGGAACGTTTTCTTGCATGTTACTCAATGCATGAGTTGACGTCATGAATCAGTCAGCCCACGTTAAATATCAATATGGCGACACTGACCATTCTGTATTGGCTCTCTTACATGAANCCGGATTATGTGAACTGTGAATATTCTGTTTCCTCACTTGGAAAAAAAGTACCGAGCCTCGCTCCGGCAGCAGTACACCTCTGCAGGTAAGGTAGAGTGAAGATTCTGCTGACCAATCAGCGGACTGCAGCGTTTCTAGCTCCACCTTTTAGTACCAGGTCTGTGTGCTAGGTACCCCAACAGAGGGGTAACGAAAAAAGGGGACGGTATGGAGCGGTTCCATTGGTACCATCCACAACTTTTGACAATGGAAACGCAAAAATAACCGTTCTAATGTGTAACGAACCGAACTGAACTGAACCGGACTGCCTGGTGGAAACACGGCTTATGGGAAACACTGTAAAAAGGCAATCAGGGCAGTAAACTGAATGTTGTTGTCTGCAAATCAGCCACCAGCAGAATGCTAATAGGTGACAGCTGTGGCTAATAGGTTTGTTTACACAACTGGGAGCTTCAGTAGTTAACCAGCCATCATTCAATGGTTGTTTCAAGATCATGTTTAACTAGACAGAGTGACAACTGGACGACGAGAATTTGGACTGAACATGTTTCTTTCCCTAATTCCACTTATTTGTAATTAATGTATGTTTTATAAGATGTTGACTTCAAGTCCAAACCAGCGAATACAATTCACAGAATAAATCACAAGTACAAAGGCAGAAAGACAGAACCCTTTTCTCTGTCCAGTGATGATCAAAACATGAAACGGAAAAGAATCCTTAGAAAGAAATCAAAGTCTTTAGAGGTTTAGTTCTATTTTGGACTTCATACTGTTGTACTATGAACAGTAATCCAGCCTGTTGCAGAGAAACCACTAGTGCCGTTTTACTCACATTACCTCTATGGGTTACTCTGAAACTTGAGCATGTGTTACAGTTGCTGAGAAAGATGAATGTCAGACGATCTGGCCGAGTGAGGCCAGGGCTGAGCATGGAAAAAAGGTGAACAAACCTGGCAGGCCGGATGCCCGGCACATTCCTATTTCTGCCTCGGCTAGTAGATTTCAACACGTCAAGGTCCACTTTCACGTCACAGGCTCGTCAATCCAAAATGGTCCCATAAGGGCACGTTCATAGTGTGAACTTCACACTATTCCTCTTTTCAAGCTGCCAGAACGCACTTTTATGTTTACGTCAATGGAAAAGTTTTATATTTAGAGATGTAAAGATTAGTCGATTATTGGGTAGTCGACTGAAATAAAATTAATCTGTTTTTCTTGGTTTTACATTACATTATAATATTATTATTAGCATTATCATTATAGTAAATTGAATATTTGGGGGTTTTGGACTGCTGGTTGGACAGAACAATACATTTAATGACGTCACCTTGTGCTCTAGGATATTGTGATGGGCATTTTACACTGTTTGGTCATGGTTTATAGACAAAAAGATTAACAGATTAATTCAGAAAATAATAGGCAGAGTAATTAATAATGAATACAATAAATATTAGACGCAGCCCTAAGGTATAACCAGTATAAATGGCACAAGAGATACGCACCATTATATGGATTTAGCTCTGTCATTTATCCTGGTATAGCACAGAGTTCAACTGTCATGTCACATACAGTGCAGTATCAGTGCAGCTTACTGCATGATAACGAGTGAGCACTTCCTCTTGTAGGCTAAAACATACAGTATATCTGCATGCTGCAAGACTGGTGAAGAGATGAAGACAGACAGGCCCAAATGATGAGGAAACATTTCATAATGAATGTTTGAGAATGTGCTTTTCCTTCAACACTTAGTTGTGGTTTTTCGTTTCCCACCACAGCTAAAGCTACTCTAAGACATTCTTGCCTGAGTCACTGATTAGTTGCTGTTCTCATAAGGAAAGCCAGTGGTGGAAGGACATGACACATGCCATAACTGTGCATCTATGTCAAGACATGGTTGCCATCAAAACAGCTGTAAAAGATGACTTTAAGGCAATGGTGGAAAAGCTGTAGTTGCTATATGTTGTACCAAGCTGCAAACATTTTACCTTAAATAAAAAGCACACACAAACACACACAAAGTCAGCTGTGCACTATAGTGAGCTCTTTCATGATGTATGAAATTTTGCATCCACAACCAACGTGAAGTTATAAGTTATTTGAGAACTTTCACTCCACAGAATGTCACATATTCAATTCATGGAGGGGAAATTATATACCGTGGTATACATCTTTAACACCCATTCCATGATAAAAATGTATTATGAAATGATGCCCAGCCCTAGTTACAGCTGGTCATTATGGGAGCACAGCTTCACACAACCCACGTCTTCAGCCAGCAGACTGCCAGCACAAAATAAAGTCGAGGCAGCAGTTTTGTACAAAAAGGTGGAAGCAGATTGTAACCTGCCAGAGGCCACAATTATGACACTGACAGCAACAAGCACAAGAACACAAATGCCATCGCAGTGCATCACAAAAGCTTTGTCCCTTTTTTCCTGGAAAATTATTTATCGATTTGCCATCTGCTGGCAGACATGATGGAAACAAATTGTGTGGCACACGCTTGTCAATCAATAGGCCAATAGAGCGGACATGTTGTCCATGAACAGACATTGATGAGCCATTGCTGAAGGTTGCGGTAATCAAAACTGGCTAAAACTCAGGTACTTAGGCTGCAACTAACTATTTTCATTTCAATTAATATGTTGATTTTATTTTTGATTCATCACTTAGGCTATAAAATGTCAGAAAATAGTGAAAATGTCCATCATAGTTTCTAAGAGTCCAAGATCTTCAAATTATTTGTTTGGTCCGATCAACAGTCCAAAAATCCAAAAAATACTCAAAAACAGAGAAAAGCAGCGAGTCAGCCAGACCCATTGAAAGTCAGGTGTTTTTGCTTTAAAAATTACATGAATGATTAATCAAATATCTATGTCGTTGTTGATTTGTATTCTGTCCATCAACTAATCAATTAATTGTTCAGCACTATTTGGTGCAAAACAACGTGCAATCAATTCTGGGAACAAGTGAAGCCAAAGCAACATAGAGTAATATGAGCACAACTGATATGAAAACATACATGTATGTACAATACCACTCTAGGCTTAGGCTGTAGTTCAATCAGGAGAGACTACTTCACGCTCTATGTAGAGTATACTCCAACTGGTGGTCAATGCCTCGTGGGCTCCATAAGTGATCAGCAACATAAGCCCACAAAATCTGATAAATTGCCTTGTTTGAAAATGAAAAAAATCTGGGGGTTTGGAGTTAGAAGGAAGTGACCTCACCAGACTTCTGTAGCCCCTTCCTCGTCTGTGCTTGAAGTTAAGCGGCTCGAAGCTACATTAGCCGCTATTGACATAACACACCTGAATCTCCAACTGAATTGTCAGCAGTCAAGTTGCATTGTGGGTAATGTAGGCACCTGGGTTTTTACAAGGAAGAAGAATGCATGGAATAAAAGACAAATGTCTCGTTCTGCTGTATTGATTTTGATCCTTTTAAAAAACTGTCCATCTTCAATTAATTTTGCTAAATCTGTGGAGTACAACTTTAATAATCGAAGGAGTAAGAGAGGATGAATAAAGTATTTGTCAATCAATAGATTTAAGAATCATTAGATCTCCTTTAAAACCACAAGAGCAAAAGAGAGAGCAAAAACAGAGGAAAACACACACAAAAGAACACCAACCCTTCATTTTCTGTGTGGGAACAAGTCATGGAAATTAAAATCAATGCACATTTCAACTGATGCTGTGACTGAACTGTATTTAGGTTATTTACAATAACCACCGCACCACCCAAACGTAAGCTTAGGTTAGGAACGGCACAACTCAAAATTTCACTGCCGTGACAGAAATATCAACCTAAATGAAGCAGTCTGTATTTGGAAAGTACAACATTTCCCTGGCTTGCTCTCAAGGCTTCTGGCTGCCATGGCAACAATGTTGGTCTCTGAGTGACTCATCTTTTCAGTGTCTATCACACAACAGGAGCTATAAGCACTCCAACCTCTCCATTGCAGGAGGGAAGAAGCATCGTTGCAGTCTACAATGTTTCAGGACCTGAAACCTACTGGCTGCAGAGATTTCCACGCTTAGTCTAGTTACTCTAGGGAGCAGGAATAGTGTTGATAAACTGAACATTGAAACTCAGTTAAAGTAGGGCGGATAAGCATGTGGTCTCATTTGAGATTGCTTGGTTTGCACTGATAAAAAGGGCTATTGTTGCATGTTAACATTATGCTCCTATCACTTTTGGCTTTTAGGCAACTGTGTAAACTGACTCAAACAGTGCTATCAGCTGAAAGCACAATATTATTTTGTTTCCATGTATCCAAAGTAGTACTACTACTGCACTCTTGTTCAGTTAGAGGTGGTTCAAGTTCACACAACACATCTAAACAGTGTCAACAAATTAACACCTCAAAATACAGTAAGTATGGACAACTGTGACTGTGCATGTAGCCTATTTGTAACCACACACTCATGTACTGTTTATGAATCATGAGTCATACAACCGTGCGCTACTACACAATAGAGGGTGAATCAATGAATTTCAACATGCTCGAACAACTGCACCGGTCCTGCAAACATCCTCAAGGTAAGGCAAAAATGTGAGCCTTGTTCAAGTAAGTGAGCAGAAATGAGAATTTATTATTTATGGATTCCCATTTATGAATACGTTGAAAAATACACTACCTTAAACATGGACAAGAAGTCCTGAAAGTGCTCAGAATAATGGAAAACGCAAACACCCACAGTTCAATGACAAGTGAGAAAACTGTCTGCTGATGAAGACTTTGTGATACAATCAAAAGCCCAAAAACAAGTGAATAAATGGACCTTGAATTATGATTGTTTTGTCAACTACACTAACTTAAAATATTCGTGAGTGTAGGTGGTGTATAGTTGGCTAACAAGAGAACACTGTAATACTGAATCACAATATTCAATAACACAAATTCATCCCAAACACAAATTCAGCACAAATTCAGAACTGCAATATTTTGCTGTGCCAACCACATCCTAATTCTAGTATAATGACTCCACTTGTGTCTGATTTTTTACAACAAGGCAGAAAGACCCTGACCGCAGCAGGCTAACGTATGAGCGGGCATCTTGAAATCTTTATGGTGATCATTCACAACTGTGTTCCACAGCCACAGGAGAAAATATAAATCCCATACATCAATCTGTGGTGAGACACAGATTTTGCGGCAAAAGTGAGCTCCACAAACAGTATAACACATTTTCATGTTACAGAGAAAAACACATTTAATGTTCCATGTATTTACTGTTAACTGTATTTGTTATTCTCCAGTTTCAGAGCCATTCCTGCTAATGTAATGGTGGAATTGGCTGCCTTAAATGCAAGCCAAGGGTTTGTTGGCTGCAATGGAGGGCTATTGGCAAACTGTTATTAGCATTTTAGCAAGTATGCTCAGTAATTCCTGTTTTTTGTTTTTTTTGGGGGGGGTTAGCGATAAGGTTTCTCAATCTTGTATTAGATAATGGCATTGTAACATTTGCTTTTTATGCTACTTCCATCTGATTATCATAGCTATGATTCAAAATGTCTCACCATTCATAAAAGGGACTCGCGTCTAACTTTTAGTGAGCAGGTAGCCCTCTGGTGCTGTTAACCCAACAACACTTCCATGTACATCACAATAGCTCCTTCACAGTAAACACTTTCCTGCTCTGCCAATAATACAAGCTTTTTAAAGGCATTTTTCCTACATGACATCAATATAAATAACATTCTGCTTGAATTATAGTCAAATACTCAAACCACAGACTTAAAAATGCAACCTGATTAGTGCAAAAGAAACCGGATTTGCATCCCTTAATAAGATGTACTTTATTATTTCATCAGCAACACTTAATGACTTTGATGTCAAATTCATAAAGCACTTAAAAAATGTGTGCATATGCATCCCATCCCCCTTGCAATAAATGAATACAAAACACAAGCGATGACAGACCAGTCCATGTTGGGCAGAACCAACAGAATGAATGAATGAACAGGTGAATTATCTGCACACCTTATTAAAACAACTGAAATACAGATTTCCTTCATTCTATACCAGCAGTAGTCACCATGACAAGGCACAAATCACCCTCAAGCTTTTAGTGGAAGAAAGTCGGATAATTTGGCTGTCACTTTCACGCTTGTCAACAAGACAGTTGCTGCCATGCTGTTTCAAGTCAATACTGGTTGTTGTTGTGGTGCAATGCTGCGTTTCAAACTCCTGCTGGAAAACTGTGCTTCTATTTTTTTTTTCACTATCTGCTCTCCGGATGCATCACACAAGATTCGAAATTGAATATGGGACGCTACATTTTCTGCGATCCTTTAAAATTGTATGAAAGCGGCCATTGTTGGTGCCAACACATTTTTTCACATATTTTGTTTTCAGCATCTTGAGAAGTTGCATCATGTTGAAAAGTTCCAACTACTTGACCAGGCAAGTCTGTCTGACTTCAACTGTGCTCTTTCCTCCAGTAACATAAACACTGGTGATAAGCTGTTGAGGCTTGTCTGCATATGTGTGAGCAAATTAGTCATTTGATTTTATGATGACATTTTGAATTTTAAAAAATGAAAAAGAAAAAAAAAGTAGGCTGTTAATATAAGCAAGGTGCATAGTGTCAATACCTCAAATTATTTATTTTTAGTGTGGGTCACAATTTAGCGGGTTTCAATTTGGTATTCTACACAATAGTGTCTCTATATTACAAATTTAAAACTAAAAATACTAAATGAATAGATCTTAGTGTCATATATAGTGTTATAGATTATGTTATATCTCCAATATACTGTAGATTAATAGGCAAAGTACACAATATTTCCATATCTCTGTATTAATGTTAGCTTTGCGTAAACAATGCAAGATGCATGCTGCAATAACTGCTGAAATACCGTAGTACACAGTGTAAATGCACACACACTGTTGTGAATGGAACTTAAATACACACGGTTGTAAGCAGGCTCAGCTCTGTCAGATTTAACCGCAGGCTACAGACAGACAGGTATCTAGTCAGGTGCATGCTGAGATTTGTCATTACCACAGTTTTTGAATGAAAAATATGAGTGAAGTATATGAAAGAGGTGAGATCGTTTTATGTAGGAGTTTAATAGCACAACATTTGGGCCAGGTGGGTTCAATTTTGTTTTGGATTTATTACAGGTGCATATAGCTGCCAGTTCTTGCCAACACAGTTTTCAAACACAAATTTAACTGCTGCCAAGTACCAAAAGCATGTTAATAAACTACAATGACCACAGAGCATTGTATCTATGAAAAACAGCATTTCAGCTCCTACTAATCATGGTGTGTCTGTGCTGAAAATAAACTGCATGGGGAGAGTTTGAAACAGCCTGGAGTTCAACATCTAAGTATATATCACTCTACACTGGAAAAACAAACTGCCAACCTGCAGAAAAGACGGCAAAGGTTACGAGTGTATAGAGACTTTACATAACTGTTGAATTTACATCAATATCAAATATTTATATGTGTCAGTAGTGGTTAAGAAAACATCAGGAAAGCAACACAATTCAACAAATAAATATTAAGTTAGGGACTTCTCCTTTTAGGAAGAGCAAGACTACACTTGACAGGTAAGGAACAGACTCCTTGATCAGATCGCCAAACCTTACCACACCTCCACCCACATGCCCACCTCCACCTACAACAGAGTACTGCATCAACTGACAACAGAGTGTCACATTTCACCTGATGCATTTTTGCTGCACTTTTCTAAAAATTATTGACATACATTAATTGTACGATGATAAGAACACACACACATCACTTCAGGGTACAGACAAGCCCCTGAAAGACAAGCTGCAAAAACAAATCAAAAAAAGACTACCTGGTAATCAACAGGTACTTCTAATTTCCTAAAGTGCATACCACTTATTCAGGTACCTTTCAGTCTTGTGAAGTGTTGGAATACAACTGTAGTATTGTGAGTAAGCTTTAGTACCAGGCTTGGATCAAGTGGCTTGTGCCCTGCAGCTTAAAAAGTTCAAATTCTTAGTCCTGGGATGATCTGGATAGTGTATGGGAATGAATGCGAATGAGTTATGCCAGCTGTGTGCTTCTTCGTTGAGGTGTTCCAGCAATCCCGCCTCTGGCACAGCACTTGGGCTATAATTCAGCATGTTTGCACTGGAAATGGCTTTGCAACATCACAAGATATAAACTTGTCAAGCCATACAGAAAAGATCACGGCGCCTGTCTTCAACTTTCTCAGCCTTGTCTTCACTAACAACAGTCTCTACCAGCATCAACATACAAGGGGGGGCAACGCAAGCAACCCATTCTGACCAATCACAGGTCACTTTTTATGGAAGGCAAAAGCATAAATCTCTCTTAACCCTTTCTTCAACATCACTCTCTGGATGTGCCTCTGCATGTCAATTCAGCCCCAACTGCTCCACTGAGGCTTCTCTGGGTCTCTGTAAAAACACCTTGTAACTTGGAAGCAAGGAAAGCAAACAAAACTGTTTACAAAACTCTGCCTTTTGCACTAGGAGCACAAAACTGATGTGATGCACTTTGACAGACAGTCATTTAATATTTTTTTTTTATAAATGGCCGGTGGTAAACACTTCCAAGCTGCATGTGTCGAGGAAAAGCAGCAAATAAGTGAGAAGGAAATGCTTGGAGATGTGTCCACAACTCTTTTTACTCCTGTTTCCCTGTCCAGCAGGTTTAAACATACATATGCACAGTGCTGTATGCAAAATGTGTAAAATATTTGCTTTCACTTCATTTATGCTTGCTGCACATTCTGCTAACAGGCATGCTGAATGACACTGCTGCGTATCTACATGTACTGGTGCACATAATACACTGGTCATAACAGCCTATTTTAAGGTGCAGACCCCTTCATCCTCTTACCGTACCTTTGAGCTGCGGCAGCGGTGAAAGCTCAACCGGAGCGCTCTGAGTGCGGTACTGAGAAGAGCCTTG
This sequence comes from Oplegnathus fasciatus, assembly GCA_003416845.1. Taxonomy (NCBI): domain Eukaryota; kingdom Metazoa; phylum Chordata; class Actinopteri; order Centrarchiformes; family Oplegnathidae; genus Oplegnathus; species Oplegnathus fasciatus. The sequence continues at coordinate 51,671 of NTHP01000759.1, forward strand.
GGATTTTCTCTGCTTCTGGGCCTTCCTCATGGACTTTCTGGTGAACCCGTCCACTTTCTCGGATGCGGAGATGGCCGACATTTTGATGCACAAACTGACGAAGACTTCAGACGAGCGATTGTATCCCTAGGTCAGACGAAAGGTTTCCTCTTCTGTTCGCATCAGCACAAAAATATGGAGCCAACTGCACGACTCGAAGCTCGTCTCCTGCCCAAGTCTTGTGCTACTCTGTATGATCCAACATGGTCGCTCGGTTACTGGGGTTAGACTGTGTCCAAAGACTGCATCATTGGGGCAACTTGTTTTCTGAAACACGGGCACAATCTTCAAAACACGAACCAAAAAGCCAAACTACAACTCATGACATTGCCCGCTGTGTAACCTTAAAGTTACGAACACAAGAAAATTATCACTTAAGCTTCTTAATTTTTACAGCTTCGTCGTGTTTGCAAAAGATCTACCTGTTGCAAAACGTATGAAAGACATACGTTATTGACAAATGAGTTGCAAAGTCCTGACAGTAGCAAACTACTGTAACGCTAGGCTGCCTGCTAATGTACCTAGCTAGCTTGCTAAAATTAGCTAACGTTAATGTGTGCCGCTACAACAGTTTGCACCGCTGTTGAGCGAAAAAAAGTTACAAAAGACCGCTGCCCCATGAAATTCATGTAGTTCTTCGTAAAGACACCAAGTCCAAGCGTTCAAGATCTGTTTTTAATCCTAGTTAGACTTCCGCTGAGCGTGTTTTCAGAACAACTATCCGCGATCGATGAAGTTCAATTTCGCTCGACGACTCTCATTTAGCACTTAAAAGTTAGCTGTGTCCTCACTCGGGTGACTCCGTCTTTACTACACTCCTCGCTGAATACAGAGCGGTGGTTTCGTTTTCACGGCCTCTAAAAAACACCGCGTCCTTAAATTCAACAAATTACTGGATGTCGTGCTGAGTAGGCAGCCATAAAAACACTCCCAGCACAGCCGTTCAGCCGTTGTCTGCCTCACTTCACTGTTCGCTGGGCTGCAGAGCCTGACAGCTGCACGTCACTGACTGACACCTCTGACGGCCAATCACAAGCGGGGAATTAAAAAAACTGTAAACTTTTTGGACCAATCGAGTCGCGTAGAGAGCGGGCCCTGACCATGTGACATGTGAAAACAAATACGTGACGTCGTACAGTTGAAAAAGGAGTGGCAGCCACACAAACATCAAGTGTACATCAGCTACACATGCTGTACTATAGATGGAGCAGCACTTCACCTTTACACCTCCCACATGGGTGACTGCACTGTCTCTTAAAATACAATTAGACAAAAAAAGGATGTCTATTCTGCCTGTTTTTGTGCATTTTATCAGGAAAATTAATCCATCTAACCTAGACTAGAGGGAGAGCAAAAAAAATCAACTAAAAACAAATCATGGGAGAGGGTATGATTATAAAATACTACATATTTTAACTGTAATCAGTTGAGGATTGAAGAAAATAGCTTAGAGTGCATTAATAGTTCCCAAGGGGTCGTTATACAAATTGGAGGGATGCATTTCATTTGCAGATTTGCTTGCTTCTAATCTTTTCTTTTTCTCTTTGAATTACTCCATTATTCTAACTCTCCATGCCCCTAAAAGTGTTCAAATAAAACAATCAGAGGAAAAATAGGTGCGTGGAAGCTGTGAAGAAGGGTCACAAGGAGACAAACTTTTGTAACCACTGCAGTAAACGATTAAAGTGGTGATTTTACTGTCACCACCAAGCACTCTTTATCACACAAACACATCACACTGATAATATGCAACCAACAGCACGCCACACACTTTGAAAACTATTTTCAATTTAATAAAATCTGATCACAGCAAATTTGTGTCAATTAAATACAAATGAACCAAGCTACAATCATTGGTTATTTTGTACATATAAACAACTTAAGCATTTGCTCAAGAAAAAAAATCACATTTTGCACAATGTTATACGTGTAACACAGAAAGAAAAAGGTCAAAACCCATACATGAAAAAAGAGATGAAGCAATAAATCTTAGTGAAGCTCATAAAACAGCTCAAAGATGTGAATCAAATACATTTTTTTAAAGCAGAATTTAAAATGACCACACCTGCACTTGAGGATTAATACCTGCTTGACCTCCTGAACAACTTTAATTTCTGTATCAGACACTAATGCATCTCTTAAAGTTGTCAGCTTTGAGTGAAATGAAAGATTTACTCAGCAACATGCAACTTGATTTTTAAACGAGAATCTGCACAGCACCAGAAAATTGTGTAGGAGGCAAAACCTCTGACCCAATTAAAAGAAAAAAGAAAGAAGCCTCTCAGGATGTGAAAACCGCAGCATCAAATATTCAGAACGACGGGTTTGTCGATCCCTGTGCAGCCCAGGTCCATGTGCTCATGTCATCTGGACATAGATCAGTGTTCTTAGAGGCTTATTGTCTGTGGTTCCAGGTTAAAAATACTCCAAATAAAAATATATAGCGTCACAGAACATCTGACTGGCACAAGTGGTCACTCCAGAGGCCTTCTGGTGAAATACGTGGAGATTTTCTTCATGGTTTGTGGCGAGCGGATGGTCTGAAAACCAACAAGAAACCAAAAAGGTCAACTGCAATATTCATCTTAATGGCTAGAAAACATTTCCATGCATGTAAACATAGGCACTGATAAGGAGGGACAGAATCGCCAAACAATCATTCCTCAAGCCTCTGTGTGTGTGTGTGTGTGTGTGTGTGTGTGTGTGTGTGTATTTCTATTCCAGTGAATCTAAATGAAGATACAAGAGAGCGAAGCTTGAATTTCTAGACTGGCAACATTCCAAGTAAGTGAAAGTTAAAGAAGGCGTTCAATGCGCAGCCAAAAGAAACGACAAATATTTTTGTGTCCCTAAAGTAATTCAGAGTTACGCCAGTCTCATAATAAGTGGAGAAGCTCACTCTGTCTTAAAGAAAGAGTTCCACATTTTGGGAAATATGCCTATTTGATTTCTTGACAAGAGTTATATGAGAAGATCGATGCCACTCTCATGTCTGAACGGTAAATATGAGGCTACTTCCAGTAGACTGTTAGCTTAGCTTAGCACAAAGACTAGAAACGGGGGGGACCAGCTAGCCTGGCTCTGTCCAAAATGTGATATAATGATATATAATGTTAATGGTGTTAATTAGTGATCTTTAGAGGTGCTGGTTGACAGATATTGTCACCACCGGACCTTTTCTCCTGTTTCCAGTCTCTGTGCTAAGCTAAGCCAACTGACTGCTAGCTCTTTTTTTTAAGGTTATTTTTTGGGGGCATTTTAGCCTTTATTAGATAGTGGACAGCATAGAGGCAGAGAGGACACGTGGAGATAGAAAGAGGAGGGGTATGACATGCAGCTACAGTCCCCAGCTGGAATCGTTGCAATTATGTGGTGTGCGCTTTAACCATTTTCAGCTTTCAGGACGCTAACCAGCTGCTAGCTGTAGCTTCATGTAGATCATATTCAGATATGAGAGCGATATTGTTCTTATATTTAACTCTGGGCAAGACAGCAAATAAATCTATTTCCCAAAATGTCAAACTATTGCTTTCAGAAAGTGCTTCTCCGAAAAGAACCTCATTGTTTCAGTCTGTAATCAAACAGATGTGTCAAAGACATTTTTATGCTGACGAGGAAAAAGCTTGTCAGGGAACAGAGGGAACATCACACAACAGGACATGACAGAGAAACACTAATACTACTGAGAAAAGATAAAACAGATGAACTTCTGAAGCAGAGACTTTCGTGCTTACCGGTGAAGCTGGTGTCCTGCCTTCTTGCTTCTTAGAGGCACTGGGGCTTCTGGGAGTACTGGGGCTTCCTTGGCCTTTCCTCATTTTTTGGCCCATCACTGACAACCAGTCGATTGCTCTGGGAGAGCAATTCTCCTTGCCAGTCTGTCTTGATGAGGCTTGCTTGTTGCCCTCTGCGTGACAGTCCGTTTGTACGCGGCTCTCCTGAGCGGGGCAGCAGATTCCAGACAGGGTCCGGCTTTTCTTGGCTGCAGGGTAGAGTTCAGTAACACAGTCACACTGCTCCGCACCCCCACAGCTCGCAGACGCACCGTCGCCAGTCTCCAGCCTGCGTTTGGCCCGTCGTTCTGTGGGAGAGGTGCTGCTCGCCGGGCTCTGGGGACACGGGCTCAGCACCCTACGGAGAGGAGGGCTGACCTGACCGGGGGATCCACGGCTCGGGGATAACCACTGTTTGATAGAAGATGGTGTTGTCTGGCGGACAGCAGCAGCAGGCTTAGCAGCCTGAGAGGGGAGAGGTGAGGTGGTGCTGGAGGGCAGAGGCAGGGCAGCTCCACTGGGAGCACAGGCAGCAAGCTGGGGCGATGCCAGGCCGCCGAGACTCTCCATCCTCTGGTTCTTAGCAGGGGTTGTTTCAGCTCTGACTGAAGGCCCTTAACAAAAGCAGAAATCCTCGTTAGTCCAGATGTAAGTACTCTGAATGGCACATTTTGCATTGAAGAGCAGGACAGCAGTGATTTATAACAAAGCACTTCCATATTTCTCGTGCTAAGGTAAGACAACAATAAGAAGAATAGAACAGACATCGAAAGGCATTGTTTATATTGTTACAAGGTGGTAGTTGTAATACTCACTTGTGGGAGATTTAGGACGTGCCCGGCCCACAAGGTTGGCCTCTCCCATTGAAGACTGTGTTCCATCCATTTCCCGGTGAAGCCTCCAGATCCGGACAGTATGGTCATCAGAACAGGAAGCAATCTGCCAACAGAACAGTAGGGATTATCTTCCTCGCCTATTAAAAACAGCTCAGCTTCACAGAGCAGGGAAACACAAAAAACCTCTGAATCAATTGCTTTTGGTTTTGCAAAAAAGGAAACAGGATGGAGATTACCACAGCGGTGACCGGTTATATATATCTATAGGTTACTCAAAGAAAGTTTGTTGCCTCACCTTAGTAAAGTCTGTTGGGCACCATGCAACAGATGTCACTTCCTCGCTATGGCCTTGGAGCAACATGGGAGGATGTTTAGGATCAGAGATCTGAAATGTAAAATCAGATTTAAAGAAAATGCTAAAATACACCAACATGATCACCCTTAAACACTACAAACAGAGAACAATCTCCATTTTAATGTGTCAAATGAAAATAGAAACAGTACCTTCCAGATGTACGTGTGATTGTCACTTGAGCCACTGGCCAAGAACTGGTCATCTGGGCTAAGAGTGGACTTTATGTAAAATGAGGAGTTCTGGTGGCCACTGAAAACTGACACTGTGGAGGAAAACAAACAAGCAATATTAGAATCACTAAATCAAGCTTCAATTCAGAAAGCAACTGAGCCTGAAACAGAGAAATACGAACAAATGACATGAGCTTTAATGAGATGCACAGTGTTTACGGACTATAACAAAACGACCGGAAAAACTCTGTCCTTTCAGTTCATGTGCGTTTAGTCGTCTAGTCAATACTCCAGTGACTGTGTTTCAAAATGGCTACCTGGCTTGCAATGTGTGAGTGTTAGCCAGCTGATTCAGTGCTGATTAGCAGTTCAATCAGGGGTCCACACGCCTCAGGACTTCACATATTCAGAGCTCTGACTTAAAGATATTAAAATATGCTTGTACAAGCACACAAAGTACATCTCTACACCTCTTCTATCAAACCTCTTGCTTGACTCCCTCTATGACAGTTAAAACAAAGGACATTAGTTTGCAGCCCCATCTAGTGATGTGTGATGGCAATGAATTAGTGATGAACAGGAAAATATGTATCTTGGCACAGATAGACAATATATATAGTCAGAGTGGAGTCCTTGTTTACCTGGAGCCGTTTTTATGCCACTGACATTGAACATGTAGATATTATCGTCGGTGCAGTTACACATGACGTTGGATCTCGTGGAGTCCAGAACGAGTCCAGAATAACCTGCAACACATGCAAAACCACATTCAGCTCATTCTGGTCATCTGCATATTTCAGGTACACGTGATGCCCAGTGTTGTCCAAAACGTACCCAGTCGCATGCGCATGCAAGAACCCGGGTACGGGTAGGTCTGCAGGGGGACGGGATCATGACGGTGTGCAGTGTAGTTCTTCCTCAGGTCCCACATCTTGATCACTCTGGTTAAGAGGAATGAAATAGAAGAATGAATACAACCATGCCGCTTGCTTTGACAGCCATTTTATACTGACTTGCTGCATGTCAGAAACAAGTGACAGCAGTTTCTCACCCATCGACGGCCCCAGAAGAGATGAGCGTGTGCTGATCCCGAAACAAAACCACCGTGACACTCTGCTGGGAGTCCTGCAAGAGAGACGAGGCACTCAAAGATCAGCCTTAATTCTGCACAGCAATATTTTGTACAATATATATCAAAGAGGGGTCAGTTGTTGAAGAAACTCACCACGCTGGGAGCCATGCCTCGTGTGCTGCTGCGCCTCTTCTTCGTTTTGGCGGGGGGGTTCGTCTCAGCTTTGTTGTGGGCGCCGCTGATCTGTTTCACCTGCCTGTAGAAACCATCTGAGAGGAAGACACAAACGCCATCACACACTCTGCCAAATATAAGACACCCTCATTCATCTTTCTGCATTTGCCCCATAAGGCCTAATAATTCTAAAACATTTTAGAAATAAAAGGACAAAACACTAAATATTACACAATACAAAAACAAAACCTTTTCTAACTGATACCTTTTTTGCTGCACCTCGTGTCCCAGACCATAATATTTCCATCTCTGGCCCCAGTGCAGAACACAGCTGTTTAACAGAGGACAAAGCATTGATAATGTGATACAACAAAGCACCATTAATGCAAAATATATTGAATTTCAATGAAAAATTTACCATGGCATGCATACACCAACTTAACATTAAATACTAAAAAAAAATACAGTTTCTTTTCTTTGATTTTTAAATCACATTCCAACAGTTGTTTTCTTCCTGGCATATGTATTAGTGGTTATTAATGCCATACTAATAGGTGAGAGCGTATATAAACATGAATAACAGGCTGTCATAGCCCCAAAATCCAATGTCAACACAATTTTTTTGTTCGTCTTTCGAGACAAAACAGGGGACAAAATATCCTCCAACGATATAGTATTTGGTCTGTATATAGTTTACCTTTCTCCTGCGGTGTGAATGCAACAGACTTGAGGCTGCAGAGGTGACCCTTGAAGCTGCCTAACAGCTCCCCTGACTTCACATCCCACAGCCTGGCCATCTGATCACCAGCAGCAGTCACCTAAGGATGAATAATAAGGAAACGTATTTAAAGAAGGCTTTATTTGTACAAAAAAAGGATTTAAGACTGCGCTTTAAATGCAGCTATATGAACAAGAGGAAATACAAGCAGTCATAAACAAAAACAACTTAAATGAATGAGTCATAAATGTCTATATGACTCTATAAATGCATTTGAATACAGATGACAACAGGGAATGAATTTGATTTGCACTTACTAAGTGAGGCTCCCCGGGTACCCAGGCTATGTCAAAGACAGCATTCTCATGAGCCAGCCATTCTGCAAACATTCACACACCATTAGCCGCTGATATTTCCTCATAATGGACAGAACTATAGCGGGAAAAAAAGGTACACATACCTTTGAGAAGCGGTTTTTCACGGCTCTCCGTGTTGTAGATCCTGACAATGCCTTCTTCATTAGCTGCTGCAAGGACATTCTGCAGGTCCCCGGCTGACGGGAGAAGAGGGGGCATGGCGGTTAGACGGATAAATGGTAGCAGCTCCTAGCTCTGTTGTGTGTCGTCTGATGGTAATATGGTGTGTACAGGTGGGTTACCTGAGGAGAAAGCCAATCCAAATGGTGGCACAGAGTCGCCCAGGTTGCCATAGGAGATGTGTTCATCATGTCGGACACACTGGTAGCCTTGCAGCAGAGAGCTCAAAGGGTATCTGGGCCAGGGATGTGCAGGGAGGGCTGGAAGATCAAAGAAGAAAGTACATGTAGTCAGACACTGTACTAAAACTATTTTGAGATGCTGATATTTTTCAATTTTGAGATTTAAAGTAAGGTTCAGAGGTTAAAATGTGCTATATATTCTACTACATCAAGTAAAAACAGGCTGGGCAACAACTCAATATTATCGTTAATCTGCTTTCAGTGGCATCCTATCGTACTGTTAAAATGCTATCTTTTCACCACATTCTGTCACAATTATTTATTACAAACTAATTATAATTTATAACTAACAAAATGAGTCACTGAAGGGTTTGTTTTTTGTCTTTTTTTACATATGATTTTTTATGTATTATATTTATGTAATTTCATTAGGGCTGCAACTAACAATTATTTTCATTATCGATTAATTTGTCGATCAATTTCTTGATTAATCAATTAGTTGTTTGACCCATAAAATGTCAGAAAATGGTGAAGAATGTCAATCACTGTTTCCCAAAGCCCAAGGTGACGTCCCCAAATGTCTTGTTTTGTCCACAACTCAAAGATATTCAGTTTACTGTCGTAGAGGACTAAAGAAACCAGAAAATATTCACGTTTGAGAAGCTGAAATCACAGAATTTGGACATTTTTTTATTTAAAAATGACTCAAAATGATGAATCGCTTATCAAAATAGTTAGTTAATTTAATAGTTGACAACTAATCAATTAATCGACTAATCGTTGCAGCTCTAAATTTCACTGTATGAAACAATTACCAATAAAATACTTACCGGTTCCCACTGGTACTTAAATGTAGGTACAGATGAAGACAATAAGACTATGGGGAACAAGGGAGTAACAGTTGGGTATTTTAGAGGAAAAGAGAAATAAAGTATTCTTTTGTAAATACTGGGTACCTACGTGGTACAGTGGTGGGAAACAAAACTGAAGTTAGGAAAAAAATGTGTTAATAACACTGATATTCTGCAGAGCCTATGAAGTAATCATGGTGTAACGTACTTCACAGTTATGATATGCTACCAAAACAGCAGGGGTAAATCTCTCAAATCTTTTACGTTATTGAAGAAAATAGAAAATATATGGGTTACGTTCCCAAAATGACCACTTATGCTGGGGCACAGCAATATAGCTTTGGGGTCGGAAGCTCAAATCTTGGAATAATGAGAGTAATTTATGGAGTACAGCAATGTACTTGTAGAGGACTTAGAGAGGACAGCCCACCAGCCCACTGCAGATTTAATACCAGCTTATGGTCTTTGGAGTGACAACAGTACAATAAAATATTTTATTAGTGCCTGATTCATGCAACAAAATTACACTGTAAATCTTATTATAAGGTGATATCACATTTTCTTATTAATATAGTAATATTGATTCCAGCCACATCACCAGTCCTAAATTATTCTTCAATAATTATTATTGTCTGAGGTACTTTTGACTGCTGATACCTAACCAATGTTTGATAATCAATCAACCAATTGTAGGGAACTTAAATGGAGACCATCAAATGCCACACTTGGAGGAACACACCACGTTATATTAATAACTTAAGCTAACGTTCATTTAAGCTAATTTGGAACGTTACATTATACTACCATGGCAACAAGAACAGCACGCGACCAAAGGTCCAAACTGTAGCACAGTGGTTTTAACTCAGACCCCGACCATGAAACAGAAACATTAGGCTACATTTCCCTTGATGTTCAGCTAGCTAAAGTTGTTGAAGTAGCTGTGTGGATGGCACAATAAGCCACAGAGCACATCCGGCAGAAGAAAAGCCCCCCAGTATTCACAAACACAGTGATAGTCTCACCATTCTGCCTTCGTCTGCCCACTCCTCTGTCAACAATAGAGCGGAACAGCATCCCTACACTCCGAGAGAAGACGATCTGAAATATGTTTTAATAATAACACTGAGAAGTTGGTCAGATCTTCAGTCTCAGTGCTGCTACTGCTGATTGTCTTTCCCGCGAACAGATCCTCTGAACACAAGGACTGAATCCCCCGCTAAACTTGCGTTGCACGCTCCCATTGGTTGAAACAGCCACTTCCTCACCAGCATCGCTTCCACTTCCGCTTTCTTTGTGACGCAATAACTAGCGACTGATCCGTCCTTTCAAAATAAATCAACCTCAACTGATCACACTAAATACTCGATCAACATCTCTGTTTTGGATGGTCCAGAAGATTATGGAGGGTTTTAAGGGCCGAAACTAAATATATAAATATATAAATATATAAATACATAAATAATTATATAATTAAATGCTATATATATACATACACACACACACACACACACACACACACACACACACACACATATATATATATAAATGTATGTATGTATGTATATATTCAGATGCTTTACTGAAGTAAAAGTACCGTGAAAATACTCTATTACAAGTCAAAGCCCTGCAGTGGAAATGTAAAAAGTAAACGTATGTAAGTATAAGTAAGCAAATATAATCAGGAAAATGTACTTAAAGTTTTAAAAGTGAAAGTACTCAATGCAGAAAAATGCCCACTGTGACTGTTATAAATCATTATTATTACTGATGCATTAACGTAAAAGCAGAATTTTTCTATGTAGTTGGACTAATGATTGTTTTCATTATTGATTAATCTGCTGATTATTTGTTTTCTATGCACTGATTAATATATGACGAAATGACACAGTAAATTGTGGGCTGTATTATAAAGTGTTACTGAAATACTCAAGTACAGTACAAGTACATCAAATTAGTACAGTGTTTCAGTAAATGCACTTTGCTATTTTCCTCCACTTTAAACCGAAACAGTTTATCTAAGAATTGTTTGCTTAAAGATTTGGATTTTAATAAAGTAGTAAGTAGTGAATGAATGAAGTTTCAAAATGAAACATGTTTCGAGCGCTTTATTATGAAAACCAAAACTGTGGACCGGAAGTATTGTTGTCTTAACATCCGGTTTGAGTGTGTCGTATTCGCCGCTCATACAATGAAATGCTAACGACTCATGGGTGCTGTCAAGCCTGTTTTCTCAAGTAAAAAAAACTAAACAGTAATGTCGCTTTCAACTGCACGTTCCTTCCTGTCAGAGGCTTGTTATGGAGAACAAGAGCTCGACGCCAACTCCGCTCTCATGGAGCTGGACAAAGGTGCGTTAGCTAGCTTGCTAACATGTTAGCATGCGGCGCATCGGTTGGAGCCTGTGTGTTGTGTCTTCTCCATCATGTGTTGGTTTCTGCTAAATGTTACTGACTGTATGAGATGTCCCTGTTTTGTTGTGACCGGTGAACATGCTTCATTTGCAGGGTTGCGGTCGGGGAAGCTGGGAGAGCAGTGCGAGGCTGTGGTGCTTTTCCCCAAACTCTTCCAGAAGTACCCCTTCCCCATCCTCATCAACTCTGCGTTCCTGAAACTAGCAGACATCTTCAGACTCGGGTATGGATCCATTATAACTTCAGACGGTGGCTTCTCATTCACAAAACATGAATGGTTTCCATTTTTGATGATTCTCATCTTCATGTTTGATGACTAATAACTGACAGCTGTCCTACATAAAGGTGTCAGTTTGTCAGGTACAGCGAGACAAAAGTAATGTAGTCTATTACAAGGTTACTACAGCCCTGCAATAACTCCCAATGTTAATATTAGACACACCTCTCAGTAATGCACAAACAATTCAACAGCACCACCAACAACAACCTCAAATGGTCATAAAGTTGAATCAGCGCTTCTCTAAAAGCTGAACATTATAACCTTCATGAAGGCAGGGTTTATAGACTTCAGTACTTTTACCTTGGTGTACCTAATAAACAACTGACATTTCAAGTAAAACTACCCAAAGTTAGCTGGTTAGGGCTGCTTGCTTTTGTGCATTTCATGTAATTATTAATGCTTACTTATACTTATTAATACTGTTATTTTTTTCGGCTGTTGGTCATACTTAGAAAGCTATTTAAAGACATTTAGTTCTCTGGTAACTTGTGATCAGCAATATTTTAAACATTTTATAGAATGAAAGATGTGTTCATTAACAATAAGCAGTGTTGAAGAAGTACTCAGATCTTTTCAGTAAAAGTATTAATACTACAGTGTAGAAATACTCTGTTACAAGTAAATGTCCTGCATTCAGAATTTTACTTGAGTAAAAGTACAAAAGTATTAGGATATACTTAAAGTTCCAAAAGTAAAGTACTCATTATGCAGATTGGCTTATTTCAGAATAATGTATATTATTGGATTATTATGATTATTATTGATGAAGTCATGCGTTTATCACTTTAATGTTACAGCTGGTAACTACTTTATATATTGCTGGGCAGCTTGTGAATTTTATCCCTGGGGATCAATGAAGTCTTATCATCTTCTCATCATCTTAACCTTATAATAATACATCATAATTTATTTGTTAGTTATATTTTGTATTTTCAATTTCAATCCACAAGTAGTAGAGTAAAATATTTGCCTCTGAAATGTGGTGGATCAAAAGTAGAAAGTAACAAAAAATGAAAATACTCAAATAAAATACAACTAGCTCAAAGTTGTACTTAAGTACAGTACTTGAGTAAATGTACTTAGTTATCTGTCTATCTATATACATATATATATACTGAGTAATCATTATTATCATGTCTGTGACGTGTGATTAGTGGCACAGAGTTCTTTATTTATAAAAGCTTGTCCCTCTGATTTCAGGAACAACTTTCTGCGTCTCTGTGTGCTGAAAGTAACTCAACAGAGTGAGAAACATCTTGAAAAGATCCTCAATGTGGACGAATTTGTCAAAAGGGTGTTCTCGGTCATCCATAGCAACGACCCAGTGGCTAGAGCCATCACTCTGAGGTAATAATGAGTAACGTATGAGAGTTTTATATTTTGCTGGTTGGCACAGGATTTCTAATTTAGAATTGAGAGACCAACGGAGTGATACTTCCTTGCCATCTTCCCACTCTTTCCACTTATCTGGGGCTAAAGACAAACTGTTTACCCCGCTGTTCCTTCTGCTCAGGATGCTTGGTAGTTTGGCCTCCATCATCCCAGAGAGGAAGAATGCCCACCACAGTATTCGCCAAAGCCTGGACTCTCATGACAATGTAGAAGTGGAGGCTGCCATATTTGCTGCTGCAAGCTTCTCTGCACAGTCAAAGTAAGGAAAAATGTTGCGTCACCTGAGCTGTAGTGCATAAATATGGGATGATACTTTGAATAACATCAATTTGGTGTCTTCTATGCATTTTCAGAGACTTTGCAGCTGGGATTTGCAACAAAGTCAGTGAAATGATTCAAGGTAAAATCTCTTTTCTGCACTAAAAAGGTCACAGATCACTTTCAGAAAAATAGCAGCTGTTCTGTTATGTTTTTTCAAGCTTTGAATATTTGGTAAATATTCCAAACAACTACTTAAAATGTAAATAAAAACAAATCAATGCCTAAAACAGGTGATTAATAGTGGATGCATCATAGTTAAGATAACATTTTAAAACTTTAATTAAAACCAGTGTCCATGTGAACATGTAGTCCACACTAAAATAAATCAGTCCATCAAAATTAAACATGCAACTGAAATTATGGTACACTCAAATACCAACTGAAGGAGTATCTGAATGTCTGGATATTTGAATCCAGCACTAAGAGATATACTGAATACGTATTTTATGGAATCCACAAGTCATTTACATTGCTCATCAATGTGTCATGTAAAATACAGTTTGCATTCCTCTTCAACCTACGACTCAACCCCAGGTTTAGACACTCCAGTGGAGCTTAAGCTGAAGTTGATCCCCATGCTGCAGCACATGCATCATGACGCCAGCTTGGCCTCCAGCAGCAGAGAGCTTCTACAGCACCTGGTCAACTCTTACCCCTCCACCCCCATGGTCATCGTCACCCTGCACACCTTCACCCAGCTGGCTGCCTCCTCCCTCATTGATATCCCAAAGCAGGTAGTGCCATGACAGAGCTGTACCTCATTGTTATTGGTTAGTTGCAGTCATGGTCCGTTCACACACACGGACTCAAACGCTGGGACACCCATCACAACTTTCTTGTGTGTACAGCAGCTACATCAGAAATCTGCCCGGTCGAAGCGGAGTTTGTAAATTTCTTGCTCAGCGCTACAGATTTATGAGAGGCCAGAGACTGTCTACTTCTGTATCTGTATGTGTGAATGCAGCATAAAGACCTACTGTCGTTTGTTGCACTCTTGTACCTTTTTTAAAAATCTAAATGATTGATTTTTTATTTGTTTCCTCATCTGTACAGCTGCAGCTCCTCCTTCAATACCTGAAAGATGACCCAAGAAAAGCTGTGAAGAGACTCGCAATCAATGATCTAAAGCTCCTGGCTAAAAAGGCTCCTCACCTTTGGATCAGAGAAAACACTCAGGTAGAGTTTCAGATGCTGACAGTTGCACTGTAGGGTTGCCTTCATGGTGGTTTAAAATCTGTAGTTAATCTGGTGGGGTTTTGTCTCTGCAGACCCTGTGTGAGTGTGCCTTGAGCAGCCCTTACAACAGTTTGAAGCTGGGGATGTTGGCTGTCCTCTCCACCCTCTCTGGAACAATTGCAATCAAGCAGTACTTTAATAATATGACAGGTTGTGTTTTAAATCATTCTTCAACATAAATGTTCTTGTCACACTGTGAATTAACCAGGCTTTAATGGCAGGTTCCCATCTCTGTTATTTGTGCTGTGAAGAAGGGACCAACTCTGAACTGATCTGTTTTCCTCTCAAACATTCTTCTCAGGTGGCTCCTCGGTCCCCCCCCGGCTCACTGACCTGGTTAAACTGGCACAAGAATGCTGTTACCACAGCAACCTGGCAGTGGCTGCTCATGGGGTCATAGTGCTCTCCAACATCGCCATTTCCTGTCCAGAAAAAGGTTAGTTACAGCAAGTAATGGCCTAGGTCAGGGATTCTTCTAATGCCAATTGCTCATCAAGGCACTGAACTCACATTCACCCCCCTGATGCTTGCTCTCGTGTGCCAAGGATAAGTGTGTGAGTTTCTCCTCCTCAGATATAGTACAGCTGGAGCAGGACACAGTTTTGGGAGTGGAGTCTCTTCTGATGCTTTGCAGTCAGGACAGCAGCCCCAGCGCACAGGCCACACTCAAAGTAAGACAACATTATTACCACAAGGCAGAGGGCACAGCTTGGATTGATGTGTTCGTAGCACATACTGTAGAAAACTTTCAAGATCAGTTAGCTGGCATAAAATGCCTTCTTTCCTGATTTAAATCCAAATTTAAGCAATTTCAGTTTACATTTGTGTTTTTTGATACCAGAGCAATAATAAATGCAGCCTCCATCTTTAATATCTGTCGGACAAAT
>NTHP01000759.1:67087-84404 GCA_003416845.1 Oplegnathus fasciatus
TCACCACCTCCTGGGAATGTATGTAATGATGATTGATTACCAGGGGTTGTTTACCATCAACCAGCCCTCCTCTACATTATGACTTAGTAATACCATCCCTTTACTTCCCTGTTTGTGTCAAACCTAGACGGCCCTCACCTCATTGGTCAAGTTGCTGAAAAGTCGACCCCACCTCAGCCAATCAGCTGTGGAGTTCCTGCTCGGCCAGCTCCACTTGTCCTTTGACTCCTCTCGTGTTCTCATGTGCCACGCTCTGGCAGCCATCGCCACCCACCTGCCGGTGTTGGGTGACGGCATGCTGGGAGATCTGGTGGACCTCTACAGAGTGGCCAGTCACTCCTCCACTGACAAGCAGCAGGAGCTTCTGGTGAGAGATTGTGCATGAGTCAGACATCAGCCACTGTTTAGACAGTGAATTAAAGCTTTAGGAGTCTCAAGACACTTAAATGTAGCTTTTATGTTTTAAGCACAGGCGCAGGAGACTCACAACAGCATTTACATGACAATTAAGTAGTAATTGTGTTCAACCTACACATGCAAACCAGTTTTCAATTAGAAATGGAGCATGTTGTTGTATTTTTTAGCCTCTGCATTACTGCTAACCCACAATGATATTAGAATAGCTGACACTGCATTCAGTTTAACAATCCTTTCTGGTTTTTATACTTGCTTTATTGCTCTTGTATGTCTCTGGTTTGGGATTTTAACACTCTCCTCTCCCACTGTGATTTCTGCAGGTTTCCTTGGCAACGGTGATTTTTGTTGCCAGCCAGTCGTCTCTGTCAGCTGAAGTGAAGACCGTCATCAAGCAGCAGCTGGAGAACGTTGCTAATGGCTGGACGGTGTACCGCATCGCACGACAAGCCTCGCGCATGGTAATCTCACCTGCTCGTACATAACCAGGATTTAAGATACATTTTAACACGCCTCACTTGTGATAGCCTGATGACTGAATGACCCTACGCCTCTTTTTGATCCACAAAGATGAAAACATCTAAAAGTCCAGTTTCCCTTGACTTCAGGATATGTGACGGACATAGTGCCGCCAAATCCTGCACCTGAAACATGACGAAATATCCTCATTAATCTGCAGGGGTGCCACGAGTTCTCCAGCGAGCTGTACCAGAGTCTCCGGACCCGCGTGGCATCAGAGCACTTCTACTTCTGGCTGAACAGCCTGAAGGAGTTTTCGCAGGCAGAGCAGTGCCTGAGTCACGTGGAGGACGGCGACTACAGTGGAGCCATGACCGCCATCGCCGAGGCCCTGCGCTCCTACCAAAAGGGCATCGCTTCGCTCACAGTCAGTTCACTGCCAGGCATCTGCTTGTCAAAAACATTAATACAATTCCTCCTCCTGCTTCACCAGTGACAGATGCTTAAAGCTGCTCAGTCTGGAGACGCTTGCTATTGAGGCTGATTTCGCAGCATCTCATTGTTAATGGATTAACTCACCTAATACCTGACTGTATCTTGTTAGGTCACCTCAACAAGACCTGTGTCGCTGTTTAACTGTAGCGTTTATGTGCTGTTATCTGATTAATCCCTCCGTCCAGGCTGCCAGCACTCCTCTGAGCCCGCTTACGTTCCAGTGCGAGTTCATTAAGCTGCGGATCGACACTCTGCAAGCCCTGTCGCAGCTCATTTGTACCTGCAACAGCTTGAAAACCAGCCCTCCTCCTGCCATCGCCACCACCATTGCCCTCACCTCAGGCAATGACCTGCAGCGGTGCGGCCGAATCTCCATGCAGGTAAAACACTGATAGTGTGGTAGTTACAGCAGGGAATGGGTCCTTTTTCCAAGGCTACAGGTTGTCATGTTGTAATGTAAGGTCACTGGGTTGGAATAGCCTTCTGTTCACATGCAGTGCAGTAGCACATCACGTCCTTACCAAATTGCTATGTGGCATCAATTTGTGAAACACAGCTGATTCTTTTGCTGTTTGTATTGAAATTGAATTTGGGAGAAGTTTTTACACATATTATTAATCAGGACCTAAAGTTAATGTGAGGAAATGAGATGGTAAATGGCACAGAAGTCTGATTCAGGTAAAAATGGACTGAAAGAGCAGGTACATATATCGTAAAATCTTGCAGGTGCAGGGGGATTTTATGTAGGGCCCTGTGATTTTTGCGACATGGAAAACTTGGACGGAATCACGGAATTTCAAAATAGAAATGGAATCGACTGTAAAACGCAGAACATCGTGGAATTTGCCAAAATGTGGATGGAATATATGAAACTCAGGGTTTTCCCTCCCATTATAAGTATTTTTTCACAGCGCCTAAACCGAATGAACAGAAACTATGCTGCTCTGTTTTGGTGTCATTTAGGGACATGCTCCTTCTGTCGTCTGCTCTCTGTGAGTTCGGTAAAGTCGGAAATATATTCACAGATTCGAACTTCCCGGATCAATAACTCATAAGCGAAACGTCGCTAAATCACAGACGACGCCTCTTTACAACCACAGTAAGGTTGACAACAAGCTACAACGTAATTTTCATCAAAATGAGCCGTCCCTCTGAGCTGGCCAAATAACATTGGTCTCTATTTACAGCCGGCTGTGAGATGAGTGCACAGGGACCGTGTAAAAAGTGCAACCAAACCAAATAGAGATACTACAAAAACATTCAATGACTTCACTCTTATACAGTGTAGTGTTACCAAAATCACTTCACACACCAGTGGTCTCCTGTTGGTTTTTCTACAACACTTAGTTTGGGGAAAAAAGGCTTTTTCATAATTTTGGGGAAAAACGTTCAATAACTTCACTCTTATACAGTGTAGTGTTTGATTAGACTCTTTCTGATGACAAAATGTGCTTCAATCATAAAACACGGACTTCAGAAAAATTAAAACAGAAAACACGGAATCTGGAAAAAGTTCAAACGGATTTCATAGGGCCCTACATTTTATGGATCACTTCACTGTCCAGCAGGATTTGTGCACCCAAGAAAATGAAATGTGCTCCAAATGTAGTTAATCATCAAGTCACTGCTGTGTTTCTTTTTTCCAGATGAAGGTATGCATGGACGAGTTCAGAAGTCTTGCCGCTCGCTACGCTGATTTACACCAGTCGTCGTTTGACGCCGATTATGCCACCCTTCGCAACGTGGAGCTGTATCCTCAAACATGCCTCGGTCACACCCCACTTGTGTCTCTTTATGACGACTCTGGTTTCCCTGCTGTAATGTCTTCTTCCTTTTAATGTTATTTCTCTTTAACTGTCTGCTCAGACAACAACAGAGCTGTTTGCTCGTCTCCCATGTAATAGAAGCGCTGATACTGGACCCACAGGCAGCCAGGTGAGAGCTGCTGTAGTCCACAAAGTTGTTGTTGTTGTTGATGTGGCTTTTTTTTTTTTAAGCTGCACATTTGACGTAGATGACACCATAATGAAAATAAATGCATCTTATTTAATAGGCTGAAAAGGTTTCTCACTGTACCATGTTCTTAAGTGTTTTCTATTGAAAGTGCTTTAACACACATCCCCCCCGAAGGCATTCTCCTGGCAGACGTTTGTCTGTAACAGATTGTCTCTCCCCGTCTCTGTAATCTAGTTTTCAGGAGTATGGCACCCTGGGGTCGGTCCAGACAGAGAGCGAATATGAGCGACGGATGATGTCGGTCTTCAGTCGAGTGTTGGAGGAAGTGGAAGGCCTCACTAAGAAACACCCTCCTGTTTCATGCCTGGTGAGATTTAGTATAGAACACCTTGTGATTATGCTTACAGTTTAGCTGCAGGGTGTCCAGATTAGCAAGGTGGAAATGCCAGACAGATGCTCTGCTTTTATCTCGTACTATACACAGTATGTAGTGTATTTGTTAAGTTAAGCTCATTCTGCTGCTACACTTGTTCTTGTTCTCTTTTACTTGTACTGGATATTGTCTATATTCGTTTGAAGCGTGTGACAGTAAATCTTGGCCGGTTTATGTTGTTTGTATTAATTGTAATAATGTTTTAATGCTGCCCTCTTGGTCAGATCTCTCTTGAAGAAGATATTTTAATCCCAACAAGACTTTTAAATAAAGGGAAATGACGAAAACTTGGAAGCTTATAATGTCAATAATGAAAATATCTTGTTTGCTGTTGTTTTTCAGCACACAGGATGTCTCTGTGATGCTGTCATAGCTTTGCTCAAGGTCCCGCTGTCTTTCCAGAGGTATTTCTTCCAGAAGCTCCAGTCAACAAGTATCAAGGTACAGTAGCTCATTTTATTATCACTTTAATTATATAAGCACAAAGAAATTACAGACACCAAACAGAATGTAAAACATTAAGAATCATAGAGAGCTCACAACACCACTTTCTATCTATTAAGTAAATGTGTGTATTACTGACGCGTGAGGGATGAGATGTGTGTGTTCATCTCTTTATTAGATAAATAAAAGCAGCACACCTGAAATTTCCTCTTTGTGTAGTTTTATTAGATTTATCTGCCTTTCATTGTCACTTCATCACAACAGCAGCTCACATACAGAGCAAAGGAACAGCAGACAACACCAACCGTATATACATTAGAGTGTCCATGTTGCTTTGCTGTGTGATGAAGTTGATGTAGTCGCAGCTACATACGACATTTTTTCTTCAGCTCTCTCAAGGCTGACCCTCGTATGTCTCTTGTATTTTTCCAGCTTGCCCTCTCTCCTTCCCCGCGAACACCGAGCGAACCGATCCCCGTGCAGAACAACCAGCAGCTGACTCTGAAGGTGGAGGGGGTGGTGCAGCATGGTTCGACTCCAGGACTCTTCAGGAAGATCCAGTCCGTCTGCCTCAATGTCACTTCAGTTCTCCAGAGCAAGACAGGACCTGACTACAAGGTATCTGGTGTTTGCCTTCTTCTTTGGTTATTGCTCAAATATTTAAAAAACATAAATCTGATGAAATCTCGCCTGTGCTCTTATTATACAGTATACTCTCCTGAGTAAATGGCTGTTTGTTTCATATATTGAAGCTCGTATCTGGTGGTATTGACCCATATAAGCAGTGAAAACACAGCTACATACTGTATTTATCCACAGAGGATGCTATTTCTGATGTTTGTACTCTTGTGGCTATGTTGCTGCTGGGTTGATGATCATATTTATTTTGTTTTCACGTTTTTTTCCCCTTATAGATTCCACTCGACACTAAAACTAATGAGATTGAGCAGCGGGTGGAGCCCCACAACGACTACTTCAGCACCCAGTTCCTGCTGAATTTCTCCATCCTGGGCACTCACACTGTCACTGTGGAGGCCTCCGTGGTGGATGAGAGCGGCATCGAGTGGAAAACCGGGCCCAAGACGACGGTGTCGGTCAAATCCCTGGAGGATCCTTACTCCCAGCAGCTCCGCCATCAGCTGCAGCAGGGTGGAGCTCAGCCTGCTCCACAGAGGAGTGCATACGCTCGCTTCTAGTGAATGTCCTCTCAATGCTTTATCATCAAAAACAGTTTTTGCTTGTGTACTTTGACCTGTTTTGTCTTGCAGAAACTGAACATGTACATATTTTTTCAATGATTAAAAAGACCAGATTTAATTTTAATGCTGCACATGGAGCGTAATCCTTTCAAAATAATGTGACCAGGTGTAAAGGACACAGGATAACGCAGTCATTTCAGTTTAGTCCACATATTATTGGCCTTCAGTATAATCTGATGGTGAGGGTTTTCAGCATAAAGGTCAGCCACCAGAAAAGCAAAATTGCTTTTAATTCCCTGTCCATATTCTTAATCCAATAGTATTTCATGCATGCGGTAATCTCCAGGACAATTTAGTATTGAATGTCCTTGGATTTATTGTGTCATCTAGTCTACATAAAGTGTAATAACATAAAGGGCCATCAGAGGGCAGACCATAGTCATTAACTGGATATCATTGTCTGAAGAGCATTAAAATCTCTCTCATGTCAATTCCAGACTTCTCTGAATCACAATGTTAAATTTAAACTTTAGGTAGAGGTAGTTCTTACATGCTTTAGTAATGATGCAAATCTGATCAAATAACCCACGCTGTTTCCGGTTCAAATTAAACTAAATGCATTGATTTTAACGGTGAACTCACGCGCCCACACTGATGATGTAATGTGTCAATAGTCCAGATGACTTCAGATGAAGTCATAGGATTTAGTCACAACATTACAAAAGCAGTTTTTGTTAATAGATACTGAAACCATCAGCACTTGACATCAGAGAGGCTGCGCACTTAATGGCCAGAATCTGGCGTCAGGTGAACACGAGAGCGTCAAGTGAGGAGGAATAAAAACGTAAGTTCCGGATGTGGTTTTCAAAATGAAATGTTTTGCTGTATATTCAATGTTAATGCTTTTGTATCACATTAAATCCCTTTTAAATCTTTCAGATTGATCATTTGGCAACATCATAGTGTTTTCAGAAGAAAAGCAACAAGCACATGCCTTATTCTTGTAAACACATTGAAATAATTCTTTTTTGACTTTGTTATTCTTCATTTTGTTACATAATTTTTTTATTTTCTAATACACTAATATTTTTATGAATTCATTTTCCTTCTTTATGTCTTTTGACAACATGTACTGATGTCATTTCCAGTGCTGGATTTGCCACATCACATTGGATTTTGATAATTGTATTGTACATTTTTTAAGGTATTAGCACTACAAAAGTACAATATCAACTAAAGCAGGTTTTGGGTTATCACTTCATGTTGTGACCCTGTTTTGTGGATGTTCCGAACTAAATTTGTGTGATGGTGGGGGGTTGATAGGGGCCCAACAGCAAATTTCTGCGGCTATAATCGCTATATATATTATCATTTTGAACTGGTAAATGAATCTTTATTTTCAAAACAATTCAGCATACAGGAGCAAGGTTTCTTTGTTTAATACAAAATACTGAGCAGAATATAACAAGCAAACTATGACAATTGGATCAAAAAATACAGAAGTGATAAAACAATGAAAACATTTTCTCTCTATATAATTAAATAAAGGGCATATAAATAAATAATACAAGAGGTTGTATTAGATTATATTTAGTTAGTAAAGCATCAAGTTTTTTTTAACTCTTATCTCAAATGAAGGTTTTTATTTTGACGGTAAAGAGGACTCACTTCCGGCCGTACTCTCTGGATCTTTTGTGTACATTGACGCTGTGAGAATCCGGTTCTGGAGAAAGATAACGGGTCCTGCCTTCCTAGAGACGAAAAATCGCTGTTCCTCGTATTTGATGTGCATGTGTCGCTTATAGTTTAAGTAGCGTTTGTCCACCGAGCAGCGCTGATCCCAGGCCCGGCCCGAACCGCCTCTCGCCCGTATTCGCTAACGGGAGCTCCGTAGCTAGCTAACTTGACGACGATGATGATGATGATGATGCATCAGAGGAATTATCCCGGTGTCTCTGACTGAGATGGAGCCAGCGACGCTCAAGTGGAGTTGCTTGCTAGCTAGCTAGCGAGCTAACGGTGCCCGCCGGGATTTACGGTGCCCGAGCAGCCCTGGATAACGTTAGCTAAATGGGTGCAGCCGCGGTTTTATCGCACGGGGTTTCTTGTAACGCTACCAGACATTTCCACCACTGTCCCCAGATTTGATAGAGACTGGCCATGTCAACTAGCACAAAATGCTAACTTAACCCGTTTAGGTTAGCTACACGTGACACAGTTTATTTCGCTCCAACAATTAGCCACATCTCTGACCGTCCTTGGATGCTTCAGCGACATTAACCGGGTGAGTACCACGAGCTAGCACACTTTTATAAATTACAGGCTCGGACTATATTCTGGATGAGGCTCACGGATATTGCGCTTTGCACCAGCCTCCAGACATCCAGCGTCCGAGTTAACGTTTGCTACTGTCTCACAAAATACCTACTAGCTACCTCTATTATTTTCATGAGTGTGTTTCCCTGTAATGTCACACCTGACATTTCTTAACATCTTCACCCGTTATGCTAGCCCAGCCTGCTGCTGCTGCTAGCTAGCATGTCTTGAAGTGCTCGACCACGTCCCGTGCGACTGGTCCTTTTATGGTCCTGTCTTTGCATGCATTACTTCTCAGGCTAGGCAGCTAGCTAGCAGGGAGTCACGAATAACAAATAGCCTCAGCTCAGAAATGAATCCTCTTGAATAATAATCAGAAGATAGCGTCCACTACGCGTGTGTCGCGCTGAAATGCTGTGAAAACAGCCTCACCCTCCACCGGTTAGCGGCACTCCTCTGTGAGTGTTGTGATACAACATTTGGGCTATTTTGCGGATTTGTGTCCTCCTCATAGCACCTCCGCATGTTCACAGTAAGGATAATGTTGTGTACACACTTGACCCGCCTTGTGTTTTGTGAAACAAGTCGAGCCGAGATGCTAACTGCTGCTGTGTCTCTGTTACAGACGGTGTGTATCAGGATGGCACAGCTCTTGGACGGGGCCGGCAAACTGGGCTGGGTTCTGCTCAAGTCTGTGACCCGTTTTGTGTTTATGTTCCTCAACAACTGTGTAGCCATCCCATCCTACTGCTTATACCTGCTGCTCCTGCAACCGCTGAGAATATGGGACAGCTCCACTTTCTGGCACATTGAAGGAATCATGTTCAAATGGTTGCTGGCCATGGTGTCTTCATGGGGCTGGATCGCAGGTTATACAGGTAAGATGGATTATGATTCACACACAGTGTTGTTGTTTCACGCAGAGATATATTTGCATGCTGGGCTCAATGGTTCCACCTTACAGATGGGTAAGCGTACATTGCATAGATTGCTGTAAAATCAGTGAAGTTGCCCCCTAACACCCAGTTTGTGCTTCCTATATTTACTTTTGAGTTACAGAGATAAACTTCTGTTCCACTGAGAGATACAGCCAACAATGTTTGAGAAGCCCAGAAGGGTGTTTAACAACGCTTCCAAACTCCTCAAAGACTCTTCTAACCATCTGTATGAAAAAATACTGTTAGCTGCACGACAAACAAGTTACGACGCTGTTTGATAATCCAAACAAAGATGGTAGCTGGTAAATGATATGTCTTTGCTTAATTTATACAACATAAATCTAAATGTAAACATTTTAATATTGGTTATATTTGATGTATTGATGTAACTTTATGTCATTTTACATTTTCATACAAACTCAGACGTTAATGTTTTTTCTTGTGTTGTACAAAACATGCAAGGACATAGCCTATGTAATTTCCAGCTACCTGGATTAGAGAAATACTGCCACAACCTGAGAAACAGGTTGAAAATCAAACAGATTATTTTTTCATCCAGCTGGTTAGAAAAATATCCGAGGATGTTGGAAATTTATCTTCAGAACAGCAGTAAGTTTTGTTTGAACAACCTTCTGGGCTTTTGGATGGATGTTTTTTAGAGAAGGAGATGTTTACTTCTGTGACTCCAACGTAAAGACATGTGATGGCACAAACTGGGGCTAGTTGCTCCCCGACTGATGACTACTGACATGGACAGTAGGACATGGACACCAATGTGAAGCTGCTATCCCACTGCCCTCTATCAGTGTTTTCTCCTGAATTGGAAATAAGTTGGTAACAGGGAATTGCAGTTGAATACGTCACCTTGGGCTCTCAAATTGTGACGGCCATATTTCACAATTTTTCAGGTTTCATAGACTGATTGAGAAAATTGTCAGCAGAAAAATGAAGGTAATTGTTGGCTCTAATTACTTGATTTACTAAGTACAGGATTTGTTTTTGGTAATAATTGTGCAGAGACAGTTCAACAAACACACTTGACTGAAACGTATGCTGGAAGAACAGCAGGATAAGTGTTGGTTCCACTCAACTGGCTGGTTGAATATCTTGAAGTGATTCGGGCAGTCAGCGGTGTTTGGTTGCACAGAGCTGCGAGCAAAATGCTTACAAACTGCTAAGTGGTGAACATGGGGAGCAACACGGCGTACTGATTAATAATGCAAAGCCTTCAACCTATAGAACACCTGGTGTTGCGTTGAGCAATATGTGTTACACACCTTGACTGACATTGTTTGGAAGTGAGATACCATACGGCCTTATCATGCGAATGGTGACTGAAGTTTAACCCAGACTCTCAGATACAACATACACTTTAATTTGCAATCTGGCACTTCTTATATTACTGTTACATACTTGTACATATAGCTGTATGTATTGGGCTACATTCAAATAACAGGTAAAATGGTACACATCATGTTTTTTGACATTTTTAATGCTGGTTTTGGTCCATCCCCTATTTGCTCCTCACTCTTATCGAGCTAATGTGACCTTAGTCTGAACAGTCGCATCAGACGTCATGCACAGTTAAGGGGCAGTGAGGTATCTGGCCACATAATCATTTCAAACGTCACTTGCTTCAATGCAGCCAAACTCATGTGACATATGTAAAAAAAAANAAAAAAAGATGGCCGAGTGGGGCCACAGGATAATGTTAACATAATGTTAAGAGCCTTCAAATTAACTTTAAAGAAGCCAATGACTCAAATAAAAGAAGTAATAATGGGTTAAACTGAATTATATATGATAATCCCAGCTATGATGCCGTGTCGTGGCATGACGACATGCTATGCACAGTTGGTATTGTTGTTCGGCACGTGTGGGTCACCTCAGAAGGATGACTTGTGCAGACGGCTGTCAGATATTGGCCACATTACAAAAAAACAGTGAGAATCTGAGCAGTAAATCAGTATGAGACAATAAACACTGGCGACGTAAACACAGCATTTAGTGGAGGGGTCAGTGTTTAGGGGCAGTAGTCCGAGAGCACGTGTGAGCATCAGTGTTGTGACCTGCACTGAAGGACACTTTGACAAGGATGGGGTCGATCAACCCTGTTACCTTTCCCTCACAAGGCAGTCCCGTGTAACCACCAGTTCCCTGCACTGTGTGAATGACCTCTGAATCTGGAAAACACATACAGTTTAGATGCTCCAGGTTCTGTCCAAGGTCACAGCTTCACTGTCACACTTATAGCACATACTTTCCCCCATTTTTTTTTCCAAGTAGCAGCTGCAAAGTATGTACATGTATGTATCTGTACCACTGGTTTTAAGTGCAGTCTATTAGGCATGCATAGAGCTGACTACTGACCAATGTAGTCCGATTGAATGTAGTACTTTACTTTAAAGTCTCGTGCTGAATATCAGCAAAGATAAATGTTTGTGGAGTTTCTAAGTTTGACCAAAACAAATCCTGCTTGTATTTTTTCTTTATGACATGCATAAAGACAAATGTTTAATTTTAGAACATAGATTTTGTGTTACTGTTTTGTTCAGCCTGCACTTGCACTCCAGAAATGCTTGATGTGTGTCAGGGAAACGGGGATACTCACTCACAGCCTGACACACTGCAGTCTGGAGGCTGGAGCTGTGGTTAACTATCAGAGATGAAGGATGTTGCATCACCTCCACAGGAGAAGCCGAACAATGGCGCTTTGTGGATAATATAGGACCATGTTATCAGTACAAAATTGTGACATATACTGTATAGTCTTTATCACTGGGACAACGTGGACAAAGAGACACATGGTGATTGGTAGGGAAACCTTCTAGACCGAACCGCCTGACTTAGAAGTTAAATCTGAAGCTTCTCATAGAGGCTTAGTTTGAATCATTAAGTGAAGGTGAGAGTATCTATGGTAGTGTGAGGTGAACGCACCGTTCTCAAGCGTGTATCATTAAATGTTTCTTGAACTTTAAACTCAATTAAGATGGACTGATGGATGTTTTTGCCTAATTAAAAACACAGGGGTGTGTACAAGATGTTACACCAAGAGAAGAGAAGACAAGATCAGACTCTAGTTCTTCAGGTGTTACTTTTCTTGGTTTATCAAAGACAAACTGCAGTATTCGAACAGAGGAAAGTATGGGGCCATTATTGTAGCAGAACTATTTACAAATCTGAGTGGAGAGTTGTGTAACTGTATCTCAATCTGTGTGAGCGTAATCAGATTTGTAAATGTGTAAAAGCCACAACCACTACCCAGCCCCGCAATGTCACGCGTAAAATCGCTGGGTGCTACCACCGACTGGTGGTATGTAGGATCTCCACACACATTTGCAAACCGCCTGAGTTGTAATTGATGACTTGTCGGTGTCTTGGAGCAAAATATTTAGACTTTTCAGCCATTAATTAATCTATTTATGCGTCTACTTAATTATTTGTCTACACATTTACAGATCTTTGTACTAGGGCTTACCCGAATGCTTCGAAGCTTCCACTGTTGCCATGGTAATCGATGTCCAAATCAGTATTCGAATGCTGTGTTGTTTTGTTATGCATTATCCCAAAAATCCCAAATAGCCCATGAAATATAGGCCTGCATATGAGCAGGTTCATTTTTAAGGGCTATGGCTGTAATTTATGTGATTATTTGAAAATCGTTGAAGTCCGATTTTTGTCCTCGTCTCTCGTTAGACTCCAGTTCTCGAAGTGGGCCAGTACTCACCCGTAGCCTACGCAGTATTGGCACCTCTAAATTTTACTCTTTGGTGTACCGTGACTTTTTCGTGCGCACTGGCACTCACAAGCTGCCAGTACTCTTTTCTGCCCTCTCCATACCAGGTTCTCTCTCATAATGGCCCTAAATAAACTGCATTACCCAGGGGGCACTACGTGACGCTCACCTGTTCCCGCTCTCACCTGCCTGTTTTTCTCTGTCGGCGGCTAGTTTAGGTAATGAGCTTGGTGATGCATTATAGCTTCAGACAGTATACTGAACCATGACTGCTACAAAAATGTTGAGGTTTCAGGAAGTCTTCAGTGCTCTGATAATCCACCCTGTTGTTCTTGTAGAAATGTAATAATGGCAACTGCTGGAGTTCAGCTCAGCTCTCAGCCAGTTGAGGTCACAGTGATATGTGTTTAAGTCATTCATCCATAACTAAAACAACTGAGCTCCATCCCTTTTGAAAGACATGCATGTTTATTAAAGAACAGGCTTACCCTGGCCAAGCTAATATTGCTGTCACTAGCTTGGCTGCTTCACTTAGCAGTGCATCATAAACCCAGTGTATTTTATTTTATTATATAAGCTAATGGCATTGTAATGTCAGATACTTGCATGTGTTCATTGAGGCTAAAAATTTATGTTGCTGTAATATCAAGACCCACAACTATGGACAGACTCCCAAAAAAGATCAAAACATAAACCTGAGATGATTATATTTTAATCAAAATATTGTTTTTGTGTTGTGCTGATGCTCCTCCTTTCAGTTACCGGCACATTTTCATATAAACACTGTGCTGAAGGCTTTTTTATACATTTATACATTTGTATGTCCGTTCAGTTTGTGTCAGCAGAAGTGCAACACAGATGCACTCTGTCATTGGTGCAGCAAATTATGGTAATTACAATTCGTTAACCCACTTTGCAGGATTAATCTTGATCATTTGAGAACCACATTTCAGAGAACTGTCGGCCCTGTGCGTCAAGAATGAATCATCCTGGAATTAATAATATAAAAAATGTTTATTGGACAGTTACACAAGTTAGTCAGAAAGCCACCCAGGTATGAACATTTTGCAGGAAACAGTCTTGTAGTGTGTTTAATGGCATTACTGTTATTGTCATTTGACCTGACCCCCTTTTTCCTGTTGTTGACAAAAGCAGCACAACTGTATGAGGCCTGGTCAGAGTCTCTCTCTCTCTCACACGCACGCACGCACGCAGTGGGCACAGACAGGTGCACTAAAGCCAGCAGGATTAATGTTTCATTGCATGTTCCATGAGTGGGAGGTCTGTTGGACCTGTGAAGAGATCAAACATGATGACTTTAAGATTGCAGACATTGTTTCCCTGTTTTGAGTTGTGTTTGCGAGTCTTTGATCATATTTCGAATGGGACGTTTACATAAAACACAGAGTCACCTTGTTATTCACATCCCTGTATGTATACATGAATATAACATTATCTGATCCCTGTCTGCTGTCCACACAGGCATGTCTTCGACGCCTTAGTTTCTCTGCAAGTTTTCTTTTGTCTCTATACCGACTCAGATCGAGAGCTGCAACAATTAGTCAATTAATAGATTAGTTGGATTGATATATAATGAATCTGCAACTCTTTTGATAATTGATTCATTTACATCATTCTTCAAGCAAAACTTGCTGCTTTTCCAGGTTTTACATGATAGTAAATAAAATATTTTGGGGTTTTGGACTGTTGGTTGGACAAAACTTCAGCTCATGGATATTTCTGATGAATATTTTTCACTGTTCTCTGATGTTTTAAATCCCCTTAAATTTAGGAATAGTTTACCCACACGATTAGATCTTCCAATTCAACTGAACTTTTTTTTTTCTCAACGCCTACTTGCATTCTTTGCTTTTCTTAACTGAGTTCTCTTTTGTTATTTTTATTTCTGTTTTGTAAACTCTCTTTCTGCTCTGGTGTTTGCTGCTACCCTGTCTGTTTGCTATTTAATGGATTTTATTGTACTTTGAAAAGTGTCTTCATTTACTGACTCGCTTGCTAACTTACTTTTATACTAATCAACTGAGGAAATCAATAATCAAAATAATTGGTGCAGCTCTAATCTCAACAGTTGAGGATGATTCCGCTTTGGTTTATGACTACTTTGATCAGTTGCATTTTAACATTGTCTTTGTAGATTTGTTTTCTCCATCTTATCACTAATAATGGAAGATGAGAGTCACAAGTGACACTCAGCCTGTCTTCCACTTAAACATGTGTCAGGCTTTCACTTCTAGCAGCATGTAAATTATATTGTCTAGAGTGGAAATGATTAGAAAATGAATCGTTTGTCATATTTTTAAAGCAGAACTGCCAAAGATTCACTGGTTCTAGCTTCTCATAAATGAATATTTGAAAAGCCCAAGGCCCCAAGGCTGACATAGTAAGTTGACATATGCAAATTGCTTGTTTTGTGAATATTTGAGAAGCGTAAGCTGAATATTTTTGGGTTTTGGACTGCTGGACAGACAAAACAAGCAATTTGCATACGGCAGCTTGGGCTTTGAGAAAGTGGACTGGACGTTTTTCGCCATTGTCTGACATTTCATAGACTGAGCAACTAATCAATTAATCAAGAAAATAATTGACAGATGAATTGATAATGGAAAATAATCTATCATCATGTTGTTTTTCTGAATAACTACTACATCACTCAAGACAAAGACATGTAGATAGCAGAGAATTTCTAGAGACCTGTTTAAGGTATTTAGATGCCTCAGTTTATTTTCTTTTAAAGTAAACCAACTAGGGCTGCAACTGACCATCATTTGCTCGATTAATGGATTAATTGTGTGGTCTTTTAAATGACAGAAAAAAATGCCACTCCTAATTTCCTTAGGTGAAAGCTTGTTTTATTCAACCAAATGCCCCAAACCCAAAGATATTCAGTTTATTATCATCATATATGACAAAAAAGCATCAAATCCTCACATTTGAGTTGCTGGGGTCATTTCTGTATAGATGCATAACTTGGATTTCAGTGTTCCTGTAAATGTTTTGGTACAAGAATGATCAGATTTCAGATGTGCTAAGCAGTAGGTAGGGCTGGAGTAAATTCAGTGTGGATCATCTCACTTTGAAGCTGTAACGGAAACTGCTCTTCATTTGTTGAAGCCTCTGTACAGCCACGCTGCACCCACACAAGTGTTATCAGTCACTTGGCTGATTAGACTTATTCTCTGGACTGTGTGGGTGTGTACAAATCATACTTGATTGACATCTCTCTGACTGTCCTGAATTATCTTTGTTGCACCTGGTAGACCGAGACGAATTACAGCTTTATGAGTCTTTTCAGTACTTCGACCTCGGCTGAGCTCCATCGTACGTCAGATCTTTGCCAAGTTATGTGTGGTATTCTGTTTGACGTGAACATTTCACATATTTTTAACTATTTTTCTGTATGTTGGCAGAGTCTTTGTGATTAATGCAAAGACAGAAAGTCCAGTAGTAATGCAAGGAGAAGATGCAAACATCTTGTGATAGAATCTGTTGTGAAAAAGCTGCTCTGAAAGCATGAGCATGGTGCACTTTTGAAAGCTTTTATTGAGAGAAAGGATACTTTTGGTGTCTTGCCAACAGACTTTGGTAAAAGTTTAATGTGCATAGTGCATGAAAACATACTGCAGGTCAAGATACACATGCAATCATGCCTTGTAGAGAAGGAGGCGTACCAGGATGGATTAATGGCACTGCAGCTTGGGGTCAGTTGAGAGGGCGAGAGCATGAATGGGAATTAGCATCACTTTTGTTCCGAAGCCCTGAAACATGTTTGCATAAGTGGAGGCTGATGTTTCATTCCCCGGTGTTTAGAAAGACTGTGGGGTATTGATATGGAAGAACAACACATTATGTGGTAAGTCTATAATTTAATGTTAACGTGTTGTGATTGTAATTGATACAACAAACTTTTAGAAGCAACAAATGGGGTCAAATTGGCTTTTAGCTTTTAATGAAGGCAATTCACTTTACTCCGTTGAGCCAACATGGAGACTACTGAGATGGGCTTGGTAACTGGGTTTACCCTAGTAGCATACTCTTTACCCTGTATGCAGTTGGACATAGTGTTTCCAGAAGAGTGGTGATATTTGAGAATCTGATGGTGATATACGGACGGGTGACAAATTAAAGGAAAAACCTGAATAAATGAGTGGAGAAACATAACGAATGCAGATGCTTCCCCTCAGGTGCACTGCATAGTACAATTGAGCAGTTAACATCCAATCATGCTCTGTGGCATGTACAAAAATGCTGAGCCAGTTGATTCTGATTTTGTATCGAGATGGCAAGAGGAAAAGATCCAACTGACTTTGAAAGAGGGTTCATTGTTGGAGCATGAATGGCAGGAGCTTCAGTCCCAAAGACTGCTCAACTGGCTTGTGTTTCAATAGGAACAGTGACTAAAGTGACATCTGCATTCAGATCTACGGGAAAGACATCAGTAAATAGGGTCGAAATTGTGGTCGACGGCGCACATTTGATGAGCGTGATGCTCGTGCATTAGTGCGATATGTAAGGAAAAACAGAAGAGCAACTCTTCCTCAGGTGATGGAGAATGTCAAAGCAGGACGTGATCAGACTGTCAGCAAGAACAGTCCGTCGACAGTCACATAGAGAAGGACAAGATCCGGTGGGGTTAGGGAATATATATTTCACTTTATACTATATATCATACTATATTATTGTATTATTTTATACTACATCATGTTTACATCTAGAGCTGCAACGATTAATCGATTAGTTGTCAACTATTAAATTAATCGCCAACTATTAAATTAATCGAATCGTTTTGAGTCATTTTTTAAGAAAAAGTGTCCAAATTCTCTGATTTCAGCTTCTCAAATGTGAATATTTTCTGGTTTCTTTAGTTCTCTGTGACAGTTAACTGAGTATCTTTGGGTTGTGGACAAAA
>NTHP01000759.1:84444-194094 GCA_003416845.1 Oplegnathus fasciatus
AAGACATTTGAGGACGTCACCTTGGGCTTTTGGGAAACAATGATCAACGTTTTTCACCATTTTCTGACATTTTATGGACCAAACAACCAATCGATTAATCAAGAAAATAATCGACAGATTAATCGATAATGAAAATAATCGTTAGTTGCAGCCCTATTTACATCACATCATATTCTATATTATATTATACTTCCATTACATCTCTATATTAATACAGACAAAATAGGTCCCATCACTTAATCATATACATATATTAGTCTGGTGTTTGCTGTTTACATAGACATGTTGATTCTGCTGCTATTAATCACACCACTGTCACTTTACCTTGTAATGTTTGTCTCTAAATGCTGGTGTATGGTTTCTATTTCGTATTCTTTTTAATTCTAGTTTTTATATACTTTTGTTATTTATTCTTTTACCTCGATACTTATCTGTACTTGTTGCTGTCATTGTGCTGCTGCAACAACCGATTTTCCCCGCTGGGGATCAATAAAGGTTTATCTTATCTTAGTAGGGTTGCTGTGCATAAACCCCTCATTACAAAGATTAATGCACATTTGAGTGTTCAGTGGTGCAAAAACCAACCAGGCACTGGTCTACAGAGATGTGGAAAAAAGTGATGTGGTCAGATCAGTCATCCTTCACCATATTCTCCACAAGTGGGCGAGTGCATGTGTGGCGTACACCAGGAGAACGGTACAGGCCTGAATGCTTGACCCCTACAGTGAGGGGATATCTTTTGGAAGAATGGTGTTCATCCCTCCAGTAGAGTTCAGAGACGTGTAGAATCAATCCCAAGACGCACTGAAGCTGTTCTGGCAGCACCTTACTAAGACACTTTATATTGGTTTTTCCTTTAAATTGTCACCTGTCTGTATCTGCCAGTTTTTTAGCCAAACTAGCGCCATGGCTCTAAGGATGGCGATGTTGGTTAGCCCACCACTTATGCGCAGACTGGAATATCTCAACAACTATTAGATGGATTACCCTGAAATTTCCTACAGGCATTCATGATTTTGGTGATTCCTTAGCGCCACCATGAAATTGACATTCAATGTCTTGACAACTGTTGGATGGATTGCCATGCAATTGGGTGTTGACATTCATGGTCTTTATGAACTTTGGCGATCCCCTGACATTTCCTCTAGAGCCGTTATCAGGTCAGAATTTTAATTTGTCCAATACTTCAGTTTATCTAACCTAGCAGTTTGGTTTTCTTTGCAATGACCCTTGCAGCTTCAGAGAGCCGCAAGCATGGCTGAAGGCTCTTTGCCACAGTCAGGTGTAGATGGTGTGATGCCTTGCCACATCTCTCTCCTCCTCTAGAGAGGGAGAAAGAAGCTTGGCGATGGGCGGCAAGGTCAGCTTTACACTGTTTAGCTGACCACCGTTACCGGATTAGACAGTGTGCCTGCAGCATGGCTGTCATCCTGCTGCACTAACTGTGTCATCTCTCAAAGACAATTTCCCTAATGTATTCTATCTGACAGATGACCCATCTCTGTGATATCATTTACACTCGTCTCCCGCAACAATGGGGACTTCAGCGAGCACGAAGGCATGCTCCTTACGAAATGACATTGCCTTCAGGGTGCGTACACCCCACACAACCCTGTCAGGTGTCACAGATGTGTCATTTTTCTAGAAGTATGCTCTCGATTCCTGTGCTCATGAGGATTGATCTTATTCTCCGGAGGACAGGAGGTGAAACAAAGGCCTAAATTGAACATGCCAACAACTTGTCCCCCTCCATCCCATTTTCTTAAAATCACTTTCTGTAACCTGAAGGAGATCTCCTTGTGAGGATGTGTGATGTTGGAAGATTCAAAAGCACCCTGTGTCGCCAGGCTGCAGCTTAAAGATGGTAGAATGAACATTGATAGACATGTTGTTGCTTATATTTTATAGTCAATGCATGCACCAAACAACATTTAATAAGATCAAATGTCTATTTAAAAGGCTTTCTTATACGTAACTGTAATATAATACAATAAACAGTAATAAACAACAGGGAGCTTCCTGCATTAAATATTTGCAATTATTGTTCATGCTTGCAACCGTGGAGTGTGTTCTCCGATATCTGCTAATGAACTGCTGAATGAATAAGTCATGCATTAGCAATACACGACTAAATCTCATTTTGAACATGCTGAGTAGCTAGCAGCAGGTACAGTAGGTTGGATTTCAAGGTGAAATGAGATCAGCTCACAACCTTTTGTCATCGAAAACTATCCTGTCAGGGAAATGACTTGCCCTTTTTACTGTGAGTCATGTAGAAATGGTTAATGTGACGGGTTGCTTGAAAGGCCTTTCTCCTGGGGTTATAACAGCAGATCTTACATCTCATTCAGTGGCGTCTTGCATATAATTGCACAGTTTTTAACCAAAAAGACCTGCTGTATTTGGATATCTGCTCATGTGCTATATATTTGTCACAATTAACAGATTTTAGCCATTTTATTTCAGGAATCTTCTTATTTGCTCACATTAAAACTTTTAAAAACTATGGAAAAGTATGGAAAAGTAGAGTCAAATGGCTCAATCAGTCATATTCAGGAGGGGATGTGTGAGGAAAAACTCACAACGCAGAAATATTGTTATGGCCTTAAAATAATATCATGACATTGAATAGTATTTTTGCGCCCACAGCAAGGTCTTCACAATAATGCTGTGCGAGCAATCTATCAAATGTATTGTTCTTTGACTCTTTAGCATCCCAGTTGTGTTGTGTGCTGCACTGACAGATCCTTCGTCACTTTATTTTGTTCCACGACTTCTTCAATCCATTTTCAAGATGAACCCGTCTCATTCAGCCTTGCTCATGACTGTGACCATATGGTACGCTGGACTACTACTCATCTGGACACTCGCTGTCCTTTTCACGACTGACACCGACTGTGCCAAGGCTGCTGCTCCTGAAGAAAAAAAAAGAAACAGTTTTGATTTCCCACAGCTGTCTCTGTGTACTCTTAGTTTGTGTAATGACTTCCTTCATTTCCCAGAATGGCTTTTGAGTAACTGCAGAGAGTGTGTATGACCTTGGTGCTTTTGTGCACAAAGACAGAGCAGTAGTAATAGAGAGAAAGTGAGATTTTACAGTAAAGAAAAGGTGGGAGCTTCCCCTCTTACCTGAACTGAAACATCAGCCGCATTGTATTCTGGTCTTTTGAGGCTACTGTAAGTGTGTTATCTGTATGACTGCTCTTTGTATGACTTGCTCTTTGATTCTGAGGGACTGATACCAAAACCTGACATTTATCATCTTCAGTGTGACGTCATGTTGTGTAGGAGGAAAGTCGTCCATTAAAATAAGAAAACACACCCAATAACAAAATAGGCCCATAAATGCAAGTTATACTGCCAAGAGCTTTTTTAAAATCACTATTAGGTGTTTTAAGGTGAACTTTCCCTGAAAAAATCGCTGAGGTCCTTTTTAACATTTTGTCATGCACCAAATATGTCCATCAGATATCTTGCAGCTGTCTGGTATTGCGTTGGTGTCATGTTCTTGCTTAATTAAATGTTAAACTCGCTATGTAAAAACAGTTCTGATTAATCTTTATCTGCCAGCAATCCGAACGTTAACTCCCCCACAGTGGAGAAACGCTCACTCACTCTGCACCCTGCAGGCCTGACTGATGCAACATTTGCATTACACAGATCTGGAGCCGGTCAGACCCGCCCCAGATCTACGGGGATTCCCGGTAAACGATCGCAGCCCAGATGAATCTTTTCACCTCCTTGGTTCTCTGTTAATATGCAGAGCTGCTGAAGTGTGTTTTAAATTGCAAAGGAAGCTCATGTGTTCTCCAGGAGGGCTATTGTTGTCACCCCTCATCTCACACAGCCGTGTTTCCTCCTTTTGTTGCAGCCCCCATGTGTATCCCGTCAACAATCAGACACAGGTGAATGGTTAGTAAAGTAGCCTGTATGCTGTGAGGCCTGACAATGTAAATGAGGGAAGAGAGAGCAGAGATCCACTCCTGTAGGTGCTGATAGAGACGCCAGCCATTGTCTGGTTGAAAGCGTCAAGTAGAAGCACCGCATCACTGAAAATTATAAACAGCAGCAAGGGTTCACTGATTCACCACATAATAGACTCCCATTGAAGACTGTTTGTAATTATCATTAAACATTAATGATGTGTATCTCTCCCCTTTCAGATGATTTCATATGTGCCCAGATACATGATCCACGATCCGAAACAAAAACAGCTGCGATACATTTATATTGAGATCATACACTGTGATTCTTTGATATGATTCAGCCACGATTTAACACCGATTCAGTTCAGAAGTAATAGAGTTTGATATAGAATGTCCTCTGTTTTATTTCAAGTAGTGAATTAGAAAGTTACCACACCAATAATAGAAGACTTTTTAGCTCGTCCTTAAGCCGGTTGAATTTTTCACTGAAATGTTGAGGACTGGTTGCTGTGTAGCTCTGTTCTCGGGACAGTGCTTTTCATCTAAGTTTGTTATTTTCAACATTGCTTTATAAATGCATGTCCTTGTAAATAAAACAGCAGCTTATGGATTTAAATATTGCCTTCCACTGGGAGGAGTTGGAAGTGTTGTCAGCTGCTAATGCTACTCCTTTTTGCTAATGCTAAAAGTCTGGAAAACCACAAGGAAAATGTTTCCTTCTTGATTTACAAGCGAGGTTTGTGGTGCCACCAGCAATTTTACAGTAGAGTCTGACATTTCTCAGGAAGCAGATTGATCAAAAAAAGGTATGTGATTGGAGAATGTAGCAAGCTAGCAGGTGAGAGCACACGCAGAGGAAGTTCCTTGGAAAGGTCAGGTTTTGTTCAGATTTCTGCAGAGTTTCACACAGAATACAGGTTATATCTGTGGTTGCATGTCAGTGTAGCCGTACTGTATCTCAGACTGATGAATCAGTTTTCTTGTATATGTCTGTTAATCATACTGTGTTAAGTCATTTTTGAAAAGGAATTTATTTTTATGGTTTTGAGTGGCGCGAATAAATTGTTCAAGGTGATTTTTGGTAAAATGTTTGGTGTGATTTCACGTGTGCTCACTTGCATGAGTACACATAAATTAAAGAACGTACATTTATATGTTACAGCGCCAATATGCCCTGATCTTAAGCCAGATCCTAGACCGGTTACAAGACCACAGAACCTTTGATATCTCATTTCTTGTGGTTTGGTTGTGGCACCATCACCATTTAAAACTGTCATTTCAATCAATACAAGCCCATTCTTCCTGCTGCATGCCGCGGACACAAGATCATCCGCTCTGATTGACGTGAATGAATGGCAACTGACCGATCATTGATTTGGTGTCTACATCACTAAATCAGCTTGATTTTAATAATCCAAACTATTTGGCCATGACAGTTGAATGAAGCTGGCTGTAAAGTCACAAAAACAGGAAATGAGTCATATCTCCACGACATTTTGTCGAATCATAATCAAAATGGTTCTGTGGGTAGATAAGACCTCGATGTACCTGTGTGCAGTGTACCCTGCTTGATGTGCCTGTACTTGGCCCAAAGAACTGCAGCTTGCAGCTATATTTTGCTTTGTATTATTTTTATCACTTTGACAGCGAACAAAAAGCCCTGGTTCCGTTCTCAGCCTCACATGGATGCCTTATGTGGTTTCAGTGAAGAGGGAAGCATTATTTATGGATCGTAGACATGCAAATAAGCCTGATGTCCTGTTGTAGCAGGATGTAGACCTAACCTACTGCTTATCCAAATGAAAAATGTTATTTCAGGCAGGGATCTCCCACACCAACAAGTCCGCCGATGATGACACAAAGCCCGATGATTACGTTTTAAACTGAGGATATTCAGACTGTAATCTTTGTCAAGTACCTGCTGTGCTCTTTTCTAAAAATACATTAATGCTACCTAAAAAAAGAAATAGGTGCATAAGTGCAACATCTGATACTTGGAAGAAAATATTGTGCTAATATTTTGTTTCTGTCTAGTCCATGTTGGGAAAATGTAATGTGACTCAAGAAACTGATAATGAAATGACATCAAATATAAAATGCCCATAAATAAGTTGATTGTAATGCTTTGCGCGCTATGAATTCATCTAATTTCATTCATTTCATGTTATAGAAATGCTAAAGTTGACATACTTCATACACCATGTAACACTTTAAAATGCTGATTTTGATAAACAATATGATAACTCAAGTCACTACATCTTTGTTATTCTTACAAGTTGTCAGATATTCAGCCCGTAGTATCGTTACTTCTTCTTTTTGAAGTATTTTACGCATTGTAAACCTTGTGGCTTGTACTAGAAACCACATATGACAGTTCAGATTATTAGACGAGGATTTGAAAGTCTCGTACTATTTAATGAAATTACAAACTATCCCTTTCTTTTTTTCTTGGACTGTTTCCTCTGCTCAGCTCCAAGTGGTCAATAGTGAAAGTGACTATGATACCATTTCCTGAAACTCACTTCTCCTTTCTCATTTCAAACCACACTGCCAACACTTTGTCATTCCCTTTCAACATCGATTAACACACATGATGACTAATCTAATTCAGTAAAAAAAAAAAAGCCCTAAAAATAACCATCCAAACCACCTCTGGAGGTGGTCCGAGATTCATTTGGCCACATTATCAGCAAAGTGTAAATGTTTGTCCAGCCCACTCATAGCAGGTGGGAGCATGGAAATAAACTTTTGCTCTGTGATCCAGACGGGGAGGATATGCAGATCAGACAGGTGGGAGGCTGTTTGTAGTCAGGGAGTGTCAGGACACCTGTGGATTTAGAAACAGCAGACAGCGAGGGACAGTCAGTCAGTTTTAAATGATGTAACATTCAGTCTTCATAAAGACAAATTGGATTTCAGTGTGTACACCGAAGATGGCTTCCCTCACCCCATTTTAATTGTGTTGACACAATGAACCACACCTATCTCACGTCCCACGGTGTTTGAAGCAAACTTGTTACCTTTGTTTGGTCCCACTGTATGTTTATTATTTAGCATAATACCTTTTTAAAACCTTTTTAAGTTTTCAGTGACTTTTGGTGGAAAGAGTTAGATGTATAGTTTAAAGATGACCCAGATCTACATGCACATTAATACATTTTTTAATATTTAAACTAAAAAAATGACTGGAGAGTGCATTTTTGGCAGGGGTATGCATTCCCTGAGATGTCTCTATTTAAAGGTACCTTTAAAGCGCTATGGAGCAATGAGGTGGAAGCAGACAAGAAGACTGCTTGCTAGCAAACATGATGTAAATGATGCACAATTTAAAATATTTTTAAAAATTGGCTTTTCTTGTTTTATGAGGAGGGAAATGCATTCATCATTTGTTTGTTAGACCTCAAAGATGCACACATGAGATGAATTTTAGCGACAAACACTGAATGTAAACAGAAGCTTTATTTGTTTACAAGAAAATTCCACGGGGCACTTTTTAAAAAGATATTATTCACACAGCCTGTTTTAACCATAATGTGTCTGTCTGTTTCATTTTGCCTTGCAGTAACGGAGTGGGGTGACGACGTACGGCCCATCTCTGAAGAAGAAGCCATGGTCATCGTCAACCACCAATCCACAGGAGACGTGTGCACCCTCATGATGTGCCTGCAAGACAAGGGCACGGTAAGAAGAGAGAGAAATGCATTACCTCATCGTATCCCTTTTAGGAAACCCCAAGAATATAACGATGTTGAGGTTGAACGAGGTCACATCAGCGTAAATAAAAGCCATGCAGTTGTCTGAACCTGCAGGGCACTTGGCACCGTCTCTCTTTTGCTGAGCAGGCTGCCGTCTGAGCGTGTTTGTTTGAGTTTGTCACTGAAAATAGGGAGTTCCTGTAGAATTGCACACATTGCTCTACAATCCCTCTGAGCTTAAGTTAAGTATGTTTGTTTTAAGGATGTTTGTTAAAGGTTAGCCAGGGTCTTAATTGTTTGCTAAATCATAGTTGCACAAAGTGTTTATGAACAAGGTTCAGTTCAAATTAAAGGCCCTCTTTGAGTTATATTACACTATTAGTTATCAAGTTATGATATTTATCAAATTCCAAAAGCATGATTGACTTTTTTCTTGGACTTTTTACAGTTAATATGGCAGGAGGGAGCTCTTTTTATAGATCAGGAGAGAGTCATGGTGATGGGATGATGCGTTTTTCAAGTCAAAACAGTCGACACAGTAGAGACAGACGGCAGCGCAGTGCTGCGGTTTGCTGCATTCAAATGACAAAATGCGAGCTTCGAGTCGACAACAGATGTGCAAAGATTCGAGCGGTGGCTGCTTTGCATACTTTCACACTGACCATTTTCGACAGGCAAGGAAGCGAAACGTGTCCAAACATCGGCTCACAGGCCCCTCCCTCTGTTTCAACAGGATGATTTTACTCAACACATTTTCCTAGAGAACGACATGTCACGCGCACCTACACATTGTACACATTGTACAGATCAGCAATAACTTCTGCATTGCGTAATTGGATATGTTGACATATGAAGTTAGCGATTGCAGAGAGAATTGGAGCTGTAAAAGCTGAGAAGCATTTTGAAAGTTTTCTTGGAGATAGAAAAGAGAAAAAGTTGCACTTTTATTGACATTTATCTGCATTAATTGTTGTCTGACTGGGAAGCAAAAGGCCCAAAACTGCAGCAGAGCGGAGCCTTCCTCAGGCAGGAATGCCAGCACATTACAAAGTGTGTAACTGTTGTGTCAGTCACTTTGTAGCTGTATTGACTGATCTATCTGTTTTTTTCCTCGGTGTTAATCAGAGGTTGTTATGGGCTCAGCTGCTTGTTTAATTGCAGAGGTTGACATGTGGCCACTATACTTTTTGTTATTAACCAGATGTACATTTGTCACATACAGAAATAGCTTCTATTTTCTGGAAAATATGGTCAACAGAAGTGAGTTTAAAAATAGAAAATCAGGAGAGAAAAGTCACATCATCTGTCGAGCCTGAAAGTCAAGTCTGTCACTTTTCACTCAAAGATTTGATTATTTGACTCCATCTTCATAACGTGCAGCTTCCTGTCCTGTCGCTGTGCACGAATCATCTTGGCTGTGAATTTCTGGGACGGTGGGGGCAACTGTGTTGTTGTTGTTGTTGTTGTTGTTGTTGTGTGTTTTATTTATTTATTTATTTATTTTGGCTGAGGCTGGCACTGCACTGGAGCTGCCGAGCTGCGCCGCACAAACATGATGACATGATCCGCCTCAACAACTGCATCCCTGGCCCAGTTTATCCTCTTAGCACTGAAAGGACAGTAAGCCAAAGCTGCATCGGTGCAGGTCACGAGGGTGGAAGTGCTCAGAGGGGCTGTATCAGTTTGGGGCACCGAAGCCAAAGTCGTGCACTTTTGCTTACAGGTGAATGTGGGATTGAGCAAAAATCATGCTGGGTGTGTTGTTCATTGTATTTCTCCTCCCTGTTTCAGGTGGTACGAAAAATGATGTGGTTGATGGACCATGTGTTCAAATACACCAACTTTGGCCTAGTGTCCCTGATCCACGGGGACTTCTTCATCAGACAGGTAAGAGACCCACAATTGGCATCAGAGGTCTGAGTAAGTTTACTTTTAAACTTGGGTGAAATGTTGCAGTTTTTATTTGTCACGCCTGTTATGTAGCCATCAGACGTTGAACATTAACACGCTCGGATTCACAGTGTTAACACGACAACCATTTACATCCAGGGAGCTGCCCAGCAGGTTTTTTTAGCTGTTACATTAGCCTCAAGGCTACATCAACAGTTGTCGCTGCGAGGTGAATGACTATTCTCCCTCGCATGTCAACACCTTGTTTGTCCCTGAAGGTCTCAGGATTAAAACATAGACCTTGAGGCCATAACCCAA
Source organism: Oplegnathus fasciatus (assembly GCA_003416845.1). Classification (NCBI taxonomy): domain Eukaryota; kingdom Metazoa; phylum Chordata; class Actinopteri; order Centrarchiformes; family Oplegnathidae; genus Oplegnathus; species Oplegnathus fasciatus. The sequence goes on from NTHP01000759.1 coordinate 94,274, forward strand.
CTCTTTCAACCTCCCGGCTACTGCTGGCCTATGTTTTTACTGCAAAAGCATAGTCGCTACCCATCTGCTTGTCCCAGCTGGACAGCAGATATGTTTAGTGGGCTTCCTACGGCCATGAGAAGGATAACGGCAATGGACAGTAGTGTGGGAGGGCTGCTCAGCCCCGCTGGGTCAGACTGACCCTTTGTTATGGGGGCAGCTGGAACAGAGCAGCCTGCTCTGACAGGCCTACACATGGAGCCTACAGGGCCCCTGTTGGTCAGGGAATTCCTGTAATATCATGCAAGTTTGGGAGGTTTAATTCCAGACAAGGAACAACGATTCACTGCAGATTCAAATGACAGAATATCTTGACATTGGGTGTATCCACTCATAAGATACTAATGGGATATCTCATTTGTATCTACTCTATGGCAAAAAAATAAAAATATATTTTTCTTGTTCGTTTTTTGTTTATTCCTGTTTTTTCAGGCTTGGGGTTAATTCACTACTGTAATTGGATTTGATTGTTTTCCTGCAAAATCCAGGAAAACTAACATAATAATTTGTGGGACTTCGTGTGCAAGACAGTTGTGCAGGAATAATAAAAGACCTGCAACACTGCGAGGCTGTCATTGTTATGCAGTATTGACATCCACTTTAATGATAGGTTTTAGCACAGACAGAGCAGAAAAGCTTGCACACTAATTCATCTGCTCCTGCCTGTTTGTGTGCTTCTTGACATCAGTCTGACATCTGCAGACAGATGGGCAGCTAGCATTACTTACCCAGCAAGTAGAGACGGACCGAACGAAGTTGAATCTGCACAGCCGACTTCTGCGTTGCGCCTCACAACCAGAGATAATATATCGTCAACAAACAGTAACAGAGAGTTCAGATCAGTGTGCAGAGTACTTTTTTTCAGTCTGTCCCTCTTGTAACGTTAGATGTGACCGTTAAATTACTACAGGATAGCCAGAGCAAGCAAGACATCCGGAGTCAGGAGACACCTTGAGTGTGCATATGGTGTACTTACACTGTTGTGACTCAAGGCAGCTAATGTAGCCAGTTATTATCTATGTTACTTTTTGACCGGGGGGAAAAAAACACTTTTTGTACGTGTTTAAAAAAACCTCAATTGTCCGGATTTTATACATCATGCAAAAAAAAAAAAATCTAATAAATTTGATATATCACCAAGCCGTACTGCTGTGTGTCAGAATACATCCGTTTATATACGTTTGATGCCTTAGATGTTAGTAATGAACTGATCTTTTTTCCCATATTTTCTCTGTGGGGCCAAACAGGACTTGCTTGCACCGGCTCCAGTAGGACAAACAAACATCATTACTTCTTGTTAAATGACAGCACTGCTGATGGGTCGTCTCTGTTGATTTGTTTTGTCTGAAAATTAATGAAAAGCCCACACATCCCTCTCTTACTTTTTGAGCTGCAGAAACACCACAGCCATGGCAGGAGGGAATTACATTTTTTAGGTCATGGAAATGCTTTGCCATGGAGTTTCACATCAGGCACTGTGCCGAGGGTGAAGCACCCTGAGCCTGCTAACAGCCAGACAGGCTGTGGTGTAGTGGAAGGCCCAAGCAGGCTCCGACATTTCTGCCTTCCTCTCCCTGTGATCCCCTCTGGCATTCTTGTGTGTGCATTCTTGACATCCTTCCCCAGAATACTTCACACATCCACACAGCGCAGCAAGCATCTGCCCCAGCCTCCTAAGCATCTGCTGTCCACTCGGGCTGGCAGACGCGTCTCCAGCATCATTATGCAAAGCGCAAAACGGCAGGCTTTGATGGCAGTAGCGCAGTTACTTGTGGTACAGGGCTGTAATTGAACTTATTTCCTTGGTAGTGTTGACAACCTCTAAAACTCGAGAGACCCTTCAAATTAGAGGCGGGTTTTTTTTTTTTTTNNTTTTTTTACTTTAAGGATGCACAAAGCCATAAAATGATCCAGTTTATATTCTGAATACACTCAAATAATGCACATCACATCACTAGCAGCTGTCAGGATGGTTTTCTGGTCACAATTCAGCCATGTAGTTGTTCAAAATCTTCACTGTGGAGTCCAGTCAAACTGGCAAGTAAGGTAATACTAAGTGCAAGTGTTTCAACGTGCACATCTGATAAATAGAAAGTGTCACATTACTGTTTGGCACACTTACAAACACGCAAGTTGGGGCATAGAAACGTAAGTTTTACTTAGCAAAGCAAGCTACATAGGGGTCAAATCGAATCAACTGGCCAACAAGTGACAAAAAAGGGCTGAGATTTAATTTTAATTAGCATTAGCAGCCTTGATAAAGAAAAACAACAGGATAGCGTTTGCCTGGCTGAACGGCAGCAGGTAACAGGAAAGATGTGAAACCTCTGCACTTAAATGACATTTTCACGTTATAAAATATAAATTTTAGGTATATTTACAAACAATATCTAATGTTACCTGGGACACTTAGCGCCTTTCGTTTTTACATTCTTTGAATATTCACTATGATTACTCCTCTGATCAGAGGCTTATGCAAGTGCAAATTTTATTTGTTTGTATCTACGTATACTCAGTTGCCAGTTTATTAGGTACACCTAGCTAAAAATAATGCAGTCCAGCCCTACAATGATATCATACCCTTATAGAAGGTGTAATGTTCAGCTCTTGTTGAAGGTGTTAATTCAACTTTATGGTCAAAATAACCGTTGAGTTGAAGCAACACCTCTCCCAAACAGTTTCAATAAAATTATCACCTTCATGAAGGAAGGATTTATTGCAGGGCTGTATTAGACTGCATTAGTTTAGGGAGGTGTACCCAATAAACTGACAAATGTGAGCGTGTATCCTCGGTTCCTACTGACGAAAGCATGTGGGAGCGCAGCTGAGACGAAGCTGAGCAGGTTGCTCACTTGAGAGACAGGTGGCATGATATCGGAGACCTTCAGCTACGGATAAACCATCTGATGATTCAGTCAAATCCAACCTCAAGTCCACATGTAAAACTTTATTAATTAAAAAAAGAAGAAGATATTCCTCTGATATTAGGAAAGCAGGAGAGGTTCTCCCCTCTTCCCCATGATATAGACAGTCTGACTCTAACAGCAACATTGTGGAGTACATTTCCTCCAGTTCACGTGGCTCTAGTAGCCGCAGTAAAACCAGAGCAACAGTCTCAAGGTCATGTTTGTGATGTGTGTCTCTCTCTCTCAGTGAATCAGAGTCTTTGTTGCTGCAGCTAAATTTAATTCTTAACTGTTTTTAATTTTGGCTTTGATATTCAGCCATTTTCATTGTGTTGGAAACAGTTTTACTACTGCAGCTGCATGTGTGCTCACATGACACACACAAGAGTCCAGCCCGGCTACGCTAATGCATTTAAAATGGCTTTTGACCGGGCCTAACTAAAAATCAATCCTGCTCCTCCTCGTCCCGTCACTGCTAATGCTCTTAATGTTGTCAAGGCCATCATGTGTTTTGCATCCATTTCAGTCGTGCCATTAATGCTGCTGAGTGCTCCACACTGTTGCTGCGTCTAACTCCTGGTTTGTGTTTTCATCCATTTGGTTGTTTGTGTGTTCACAAAATACATCTATCTTATCAAGTTAATGAATTAGCACTTAGCCTCAATCACTTTGTTTCCTCGGGGCAAATAAAGGAAGCTACCAACTGTTTGAGATAATTGCATTTGTTTTGAATGTAGTCACCTAGTTTTAAGACCCCTTTTTGTAACGCTGGAAACAGCTGAAACTACACTGGAAAGCTCTAGTGCCATAACTTTTTCACCTGCGACTAAATAACGGATTAAACTATGACGCTATTTCCTTTGTTCCTACAGGGTAAAGCTCACAGAGACAAGCAGCTGGTCTACCTGAAAGATCACCTAGACAAATACTACCACAGCCGCGACAGGAAGTGGATAGTGCTGTTCCCCGAGGGCGGATTCCTGCGCAAGCGGCGGGAAACCAGCCAGTTGTTTGCCAAGAAGCATTCTCTCCCCCACCTGACCCACGTCACGTTGCCTCGTCTCGGGGCCACCCACGTTATCCTGAAAACCCTGTCAGCCCAGCAGGAGAACGGCAGCGTGGGCAGCGAGACTGGGACCCCTAACCAGACAGGTAACTAACACACACACAAAAAAAAACTTCTCTCTGTGGCAATGTTATGTTTCACGGATCCTTTTCACTGGAATATTTGTGGGATCTATTTGGATCTATTTGGGCTGGGTTGTATGATCTTCATATTACAGTGGATTTCTTAAGTTTGTTTTTCGGGGGCGTTTTGTGCCTTAATTGGAGAGTAGGAAGTAGATACAGGCAGTACGTGAGGAGAGAGATGGAGAATGACATGCTACAAATGTCCCCAGCTGTACTCGATTTCAATTGCATTAACTGCACCTGAAACCCCTGGGCCACCACGGTGCCCCTCTTCCCTCAAAGTTGAGCTTCAGTCATGTTTTCTCAGGGTTTTAAAAGCTATAGATTAGTTCCATAATTCCTAAATGCGTAAATTCTACAGACATCATTTGAAGTGTTTATTTTCATCAGATCACCCTGAAATGGAGACTTAAGGCAAGAAAAAGTACACAAATGAGTCTCCAGACCAGCTCAGGATGCCTCCTTTTTGGTTTTCAGTCTTATGTACGTCTCTCCTGGCTCACATCACATCTTGAAACTGCATGCCTGCACACCTCAGATGGCCAGCTGCTTGTCTCTTTGCTGTGAGGTGAAAACTTTTTCAAATTAAAAGGGATCTGGAACAGACAGATTATTTTTTTCTGATTGACAGCCATAAATTTGAAATATTAAATGGATTTTGAATAGATTGTATTCTGCAGTTTTGATTTACTGAACACAAATGAAGTTGGGATTGAATTTGAAGGTGTTCTTTGAAGTTTTCTGGGTCTCAAAAATCAGAATGCTATTTCGGGGGAAGTCTGGCAGAAGTTATATATTTTTTCTTCCTTTACTTCACAGTCTCTGTGAACTCTCCCTCTGCGCTGTGTACTGTAGTTCTTGATCAAATGTGGTCTTATGTTGCCTAGAAGGCCAGGGATGGAGCATGCTTCAAACGTGAAGCATAAAATCGTCACCTCTGTGTCCCACTGTCCTCTGGGAGTCCTGTTTTAAATGAAAGGTGACTGGTGGTAAAGATTGCCAAGAGAGGAAAGGGGTGACATGCACAGAGGTGCCAGAAATTGCATCAAGGTCCCTGAAACCCCAGCGGTTATTTGCAGGAGAGTAATTTTTCTGTCTAGAGACCAGCCCTAAATACAGCCAGTGAGCAGGAAGATAACTGTGCAGTTAACAACCTTTGAGAGGCAAATTTCAGTTTTTGACACTTGGTTTTATTTGCAACAATTTGAAGATATTTCACAAAAGAAAAACAAAGCATGGGGACCAATTAGGGTGTACATTTCTTACTCTACCATCTTAATGTCCATAATATCTTTAGATAGATCCAGATCCAGAAATTATACCGTCATCTGCGTTTGCAGTGCAGGTGATCCATTTCTCCCATTTTCTGAGAAAGGTCTTCCTCTCATTCCTCAGGAGAAGCATCAATGTTTTCACCACTAATCCCTTACTATGTCCATCAAATGTTCAAGTCTTTGAGGTTCCATTTTATACCAGTTTTTTTATTTTATTTCATTTTTGCATGTAACCAGTAAAATTTTACAAAGCTACAGGTCGCTTCCTCATGGTACTTCCTCTGTTATCAATCCAAGATACAATACCTTGCCGTCCTCAGGGATCTAACCTAAAATGTTGCTTAAGTTTAAACATATATTCTCCTAAAATATGTAAATCACATGACCGGAAGATATGGGAATGATGATCCATGCGCCCAGACAAACTCCAACGAGAGTGAATTTTATTTTGCTGAATTTGAAAAACAAAAGTTGGCATATTTTTCCTGCTACCTGGATCGGGGCCTTGTTTCAAGAGGGAGGCTATAACCCCCTTAAATCTGGACTAATGTGAAAATACATGTTCATGGTTTTACGAAGCAAAAAATGTCCAGATAACTCAGCAAACCTGCTTCTTGGAATCGTCCCCAGCAAAAAGCACAGCATTAAAACGGCCATAAACCTACAGATGCAATAAGTCCCCCATGCCCGTGCACGCTGCACACTCAGTTTACCCAGCGGACTCTCCTGGCTTTGGTTCAAAATCCATTTTAAGGGTTTGCTGTGTTAATAGTAATTTGGACAGACTTTGGGCCAGCATTATTGAGAATGTTTAGCCTTCTGCAAGTTTGCTAACACAGCTCTGCGTCCTACAGCCTCAGCACTAACGATAAGATGCCGTCCGTTTATCCCTCTGCAGGACGGACTGTCAAACCAAAGGAGAAGTATCTCTTAATCGGCCGTCGTAAAATTTAGATAAAGGCGGGCACTGCCTCATTTATGTGCTAAAGTATGTGCTGTATGTGCAAGTTTTTATTTTGGGGTTTCTGCTAACTTAGCAAAAGTCTTTAACCATTTTCATCAGTGTCAACAAACACTGATGACAGCAGAGGTTTGTTTATGACCTCTGGCAGGAAGAGGATTTTTAAACGTTTTAGACATGTCAATCCTTTTCATGTCTAATCGCACATTATATTTCCCCCTGCGTTTTGTATACTGTAGCTCCAGCTCATATTCCAGTTCTGTCTTTATCTCCCTGTGTCCTTTCCTCTGTTCCAGCAGCTCAGGAGGAGGGGAAGCTGGTTGCTGCAGTAGGGCTTGTCCTTCCACTTGAATCTAGCTAATGGCATTAAAACCTAGGGCAAGAAAAAAAAAACACACATACACCCAGAAGAGCGCAATGTCCCTCACCATCCTGTGCTCTGTGTGTGTGCGTGCATGGCTGATCAAAGACACAGCTCTGTCTCCCTCTGACCCTCCCTGATGCTCTGCAGAGGTGCCCAGAGCTTGCTGACTCACTCAGAGACAAATGGGCCACTTGGAGAAAATAGGATTTGATGTAAATGTGTGTGCCGCTGTGTATCAGCCATGCAATGTCAACCGGGCTAAATACACTGCTCAGCACAGATACAAAGCACATGGGTCACTGGTCACCTGTGTAGTTCACAGCCTGCAGAAAAGGCTCCATGTGCAGCTAAGACTGATAAGGTCTATGTGTTATAAAACAGTATTTACAGTTGGCAGGTAAGCAAAGTTCACAGCTGTGAGACACTTAGGCTGGGACTGGAGCTCCATGTGACCCAAATGTAAACGTGTTTTATAGCAACGACCAATCAGAGGCAGTTTTTATCCACAGTTCAGTCAGTGGGAGGGACAGGTGTGGGCTTCAAGTGTTGTAATTGGCCTGCAGAGTGGCCTTATAGAGAGCCAGATATCTGCCAGTGTACTTCCTTCCTCTAACTGTTTCGAGAAGGACAGGGCCTCTCCGATGTCATTTTAAATTAGCACGGCTGCTGTTATTACAGTATTGTTTGTCACAGCGTATAGGGCACCAGCGATGCCTTGGCTCGGGGCCCCGTTCTTTGGCCGGCCACTCACGGGAGACGATGGCTTCCTTTCAGCACACTTGGACAGAGATCTGGATCCAATTACCCACACAGGGATAGCTGCTGTGTTAGCCAGTCCCATCAATACCAAGGATGCTTATCAAGTCACTGTAGCTTTGGTATAAATGATCCAGCAGCCTGTGCCTCAGCTGTTTGTTTGTTTGTTTGTTTGTTTGTTTGTTTGTTTGTTTTATGTGGTGGTCTCTGAAACTAGTAAAATGCTCAGTAAACAGAGGTGTGCATTCTTAAAGGTCTTGTGTCACTCACGGTCTTCTAGGTCTTCTAGGTCTAGGTGAACAGCTATGAAAACAGTGTTGGACAACCAATTCAATGATAGTGACAATTTAGAAAGAGATGAGGTATTATAAACCGAAGCTAGACCAAAGGTATTGTAAAAAAAAATGGTAATAATAATAATAATAACATAGTAACAAGGAAACTGGAGTCACAAAAGCACAGACTAACTATCAAATGAGTCCCTCATGCCAGGAAGAAACAAAGTATCACCAGTGAAAGATCAATCAACCCCATAAGAAGTACAACACAGTCTTTAATTTAGTAAACATACATAGAGTCCACAGGAGTGAAAGTATGAGGAGTAAAATACATTACAGTTAGCCCAACAGTAATTAACAGTTACTTAGACTGTTGTATTAGCAACACATTCGTCTCAGACAGCTAGCTTGCTAGCTTGGTTAACACTAAACTGATCACAGATGGGTTTAAATGAACAAATAACAAATGAACAATCACAAAAACAGCTCTAATAAAAAGAGTACGCACAGTTAATGCTCCAAGAAAGACATTTGGACAATGGATAAAGGATGCTGATGAATTGCTAAGGATGGGTATTCAATTTTTGTAGATATTGATTTATATTTTTTTATTACTAATCAAACACCTGCTAGTAGAAGAACAATATTTACTTACTATGATGTGATTGAAGCATAATATGTAACTATTGGTAAATATAAGGACTAATACAAAGAGGAACCAGTTTCACAAGTAGTCACAGAAAAGAAAACACGCCTCAGACACAAGGAGAGAAGTTGCATTAAAGCAGCCTCACTGAGGTCAAAACCAGTCTGCAAAAGCCCTCTATTGGGACTAATAACTTTGTGTTAATTTGTGTTCAAATATGGGTGAGCAATGTAGATAAAATCCTCTATCATGCTTTATGTAATTTTGTATTGGATTATTGATTTGTATTGTGATACAGTAGATTTTCTGGAAGATCTATTGGGAAACTGTAAATAACCAGACAGGAATTTCAAATTGAAATACCTGACAAATCAAGGAACAAAAAATGTATACAAATCCAATATTGTCATAAAGCAGTCCTGCTCATTGATTTGCAACATTGCCAACAAAGGCTTAATACACCCGGTGTTGTGAAAGGCTCATCTATCACAGTATAAACAAAATCTGTTACAGTAGACAAAGTTATATTGTCTGTATCGCCATATTACCCATATTCAGAGTGTTCTAAATAGTCACAGTTCCTACTCATAGTAACCAACAAAATCCATCATTTTGAATGCTGGCTGACAAGGTGTCCTTATTGATTGGTACTAACAGGCATGAGCATAACGTACCTAAATCAAAGGAACTCTGTGTTTGTAAACCATAACTGTCTCTCTTCCACCCCCTCACATTTTTCTGTATTTTACGCGTGTGAAAAGGTTGAAATTATGACTTGTTAGCAACATTCCCTATTTTACTGCTGTTGAAACTGCCAGAGTGTAATGTAATCGGTTGTGAAATTTAGCTTCGCCTTGTCACACAGGCATGGCATGTTTACCTCGCATAAAGAAGCCAGTGTGCTCAGAGAGGGAAGTGCTTGCTGCACAGTCACAGCAGCCTGGGCTGTGACATTAGTCAAGCAGTCAAATATGCTGCACTGCTTCACATCAACCTCTTTTTAGTCTGTCCATGCTGACCAAGGCTGCTCGCGTTCTCTCCTCTTTTACATTTGACTAGCTTGTTCAGCTTAAAGGAACACTCCAGCGTTTAGTTAATGCACTTCTTTGCTGTCTAACCCCACAGTCAGGTGTTAATGTTGTCATTGGTTTCATATCTGTGCGTCCAGTACGAAGACAAGTCTGGGACGTGTTTCAAATTGCTCTGCTCTAATGTTCGATTCAGTGGCAAACACATAGCTTACGTCAAAAGTGAAGAAATGTGGCTTTCAATAATTTTGTGGAGGTGAATCAACTCTTTCTCAAAATTCACCGCTCCCAATAGTGACACACATACTGTGCAAAGTCACAGCATACTTCACAAGTAATGTTTGAGTCAACTTCAGTCCTGCATGCTTCGAATGAATAACAGGCAGGAGGTTTAATGCAGAGAAAATGCATCATCCTTGTCGTACACCTCCTTCCATTTCTTATATTTTGATCTTATTTGCGGTTACATGCAGGTGAGTACAGAGCTGACCCGCTTAATGTACATAAATACTCGCACACATGCACCCTCGCAGCTGACAGATTTTTATCAAATGTTTAGCATTCCCTCTCCCATCTGTCATCCTTCGCCTTCCTGTCTCACAACTTTCTTCACCCTTTTTCACTTCTTTTCTTCGCTTTCTGTCTCACCCTGCCAGAAATGGAGGGTGAGACATTTAAAGTCCACTAGACTTTCATTTTTTACAGGCACTTTTTCTGGTCATTTATTGGTGAAACAACATGATATGAAGGATTAGCTTTAGAGGTGAAAACGTTTCTTTTACTGTGACTCATGAATGTAGCCGCCAGCCAAATTCTGTCAAGTTAGGACTTCAGCTGGTAAGACTGTTTCCCTCCAGTCACTTTGGCAGGTAACCAGCCTGCATTTGGCTGCGCTGCTGTCAGAGAAAAATCTCCAGGGACACCTAGTAGTTAGAGATACTGTCCTTAAGCTGGACGACCGGGGTTCAGCCTCTGATCTGTGGAAGTGTCTCTGAATCTCTACCAGCTGTGGGGCTGCTGTGCTGTGTGTCCTTCACCTCCGAGCCTTGCAAACAAGAAGGCTTTATTTAAATATGCCACACCTGAAATACTGGGTGAACTTTAGCATGTTCTAGCCCAAATCCCTGCCTTTCAAATGTGTCCCCACTCAGTCCCTGTATTTGTGTTTCTTCCCTGACAGGTAATAAACGTAAAGGCCTGCAGTGGGTAATAGACATGACCATAGCTTACCCAAAAGCAAGACCCATGGACATCCAGACCTGGATCTTTGGCTACAGGCCTCCTACAGTCACACATGTACACTACAGGTAAGAATAGAAATGTTGGTTATTACATTCACCTTTCACATTTCTGTCTAAGGTTTGTTCTAACCCAGTTTTCAAAACTGTAATTTGTCATTCACATGAGAGCGGAACACCAGAAATATTTTTACTATGCAAATGTATTATGCAGCCAACATGCAAAGAAACTGCATCACATGAAAATGTATCACATCATGAAATAAGTGCAACATAATGTTGGTAGTTTTGTGTCATTAATGCATTTTAAATCTTGTAGATTACTGTTGGTACTTTCAGGTCATTACTGATTGTAAACTGTGTGGTTTTGTAATAGAAAGACGTTGACAAAACAGCTTGGTTGCTGTTTGTTGCTGTCACTCAGTTCTCAAAGCCCTCCCCATTATCTCTGTCTACACAACAAACCAGAGAAAAATTTATATTTCCTTCATAAGAGGAATCTGTATTACCAGAGAGTTGCATCACAGTCAATAATTAAGTTACAAGTCACTTAGGTTTGGCACACACAGACTTTGCAACTCCGTACTATTCATGTGACTCACTTACATCAAGGGAGACCTTGAGGACTGTCCACCCACTGATAACAAGTTCACTTCAGACACATAACTTTTGTTTGTTTACACAGAAACTCCACAGGGCCCCTTTAAAGAGTTACAAGGTTCGTTCACATGTGACGACACTCAGCGCTGTCTTCACGTGCTCACCATCCTGTCATTATGTTTTCTCGTGTATGCAACATGTTTGCTTGCTGTTCCTCTGTTTTGATTGGAGGCAGAGGTGGCTAAGGCTCCGTCCCTGCTACGATGCATATAGAAAAACGCCATTGTTTTAGAGCTGAAACGATTAGGTGATTGATCGATGGAAAATGAAGCAGCAACAATTTTGATAATTGATTTATTAAGTCATTTTTTTTAAAGAAGAATTGCCAAACATTCACTGGTGCCAGGTATGCGAATGTGGAGGATTTGCTAATTTTCTTTGTCATATACGCATTTTGGTTCTGGACTGTTGGTCGAACAAAACAAGCAATTTGAAGATGTCACGTTGGGCTTTGGGAAATTATAATGACCATTTTCCACATTTTAAAGGCAAAGCAATGATAAACAGATTAATCAATAATGAAAATAATTGTTAGTTTCAGTCTTATATGAATGTGACAGACAAAACAGGCAGAGAAGTTTTAGTTGGTGATATCTCCGTGTAACCTTACTGGGTTTCAAAGGACATTGTAAATCGTAATGTGACAACAAAAATGCAGGTTGTAAAGAAAGTAAACACATTCATCATCCTGTATTCTGTAGCTAAGAATATCACTGCTCTTATGCAAAGCAGATGCATTTGCCCCTCGCTATTGTCCTGCTGTCAGTGCCCTCCAGGTTCCCCTCTGATGCTAATCCACCCACTCGAGGATATGATGAAGGTGGGCCAGGATTATATTTTCTATAGACCCCTTTCAAGATAAATGCGGCCCTCTGTGCATTGTCTTGACAGGCTAGATCAGAAGGGACGTATCCAGGCTCGAGCAGCAGTCATCAGGTAGAAGTCATCTTGACCCTTAATGTTTTCTTTCACCCCTGAACAACCTCCTGACACGGCTCACGTGTGTGTGTTCACCTCTGTGTGCAGGGTGGGATAGGGCAAAGTAAAAGGTGATTTATGAACCCTGGATTCCCTGCCCCCTCTCCGGAGGCTTCTCTGCCCACTTGGACTAAAGCTAAAGACTCATTAAGTCTGTAATTAGACAAGGAGAGGATGCACTCGTCCCACCCCACCTCTGGGACTCTCTAATCAGCCATTGACACAATCAGCTTCCCTCGCTTGGTCAGCAGCTCTGCAGCCTGGGGACGGACAGGGAGGCACCCAACCAAGCTAAAGGCACAGCTGCTCCTGTTACAAGTGTGCACACTCAGTTCCAGCTGTGTAGATGACACCGATCATACAGAAGTTAGACCCATGCTGGTACAGGTGCAGAGTCAACAAGAGGATTAATCTGCCCGCTGATCAAGGGAACACTATGGGGGAGTGAGCAATATGATGCACTTTGGTGATGCAGAGCGGAGAGGCGGCTAGACAAGTGTGCCACCCTACGACATCGTTTCTGCTGCGTCAGTTTAGGACAATTTCTACAGTGAGTGCAGCATTTTTTTCACCAGCCTTCCTACAAACAGTAAAATGTAAAGAATATTATAGAATTTTTTCGGTACACCACACTTACAATACAGTACAACAGTCACACAAGAGTCAGTGATCCTCACACACAGGTGAAAATAGTCCAACTAACCATTCCCAACATCATCGTTCATATCATCAACAACGACAAGATAACAAGATTGACATAACACAAATCCATTGGGAAGATATTAATGATTCTTGGCCACTGGTTGTAGTGTTTTGAGAGTAAAAATCCACCTTAAAGTTGCTTCAGCAGACGCTGCGTTGTCGTCTTCATCTGAAAGTTTGTCCTTTTCAATGCCACAAAACTTGACAAACTTCAGACTGGGTCGGTCAAGGATTTTGAGTTCTCAGGGGAAGTCGGAATTTTACAAATGGGTCATTTCACCAAAATATACAGCTCGTGCGCAAATTGAACAAAAAAAGATGAACTTTTCCTAATGCGATGAAATAGAAATTTTAAGAAGAGCTTTTAATAGTGTTGCGATTCCTCGGGAGGCACAAATCAAAGTAAAAGCCAACCTAATTGAACCAGTCGTGAATAATACTTTATATATTTATTATAAAAGTCACAAAAGTCTGCTATGGCAATGTTATGGAAACCATGGATTAAGTAATAGTTGTCCATGCTGACCTGGGAATGAACTGCCAAAAAAAAAGGCTTTGAATGACGTGTCTTCTACTGGATGTGTGTTTCAAAGTGCCTCTAGATCCCCGTAGATTGTTGTTATACTATTATAATAATTTCAGTGTCATCAGAAAACATGCAGAGAGACTCCTCAGACCTCACATGGAGCATAAGGGACGTGACACCAAGCCAGAGTGTCAGCCGTCGGCCGTTATCGGTGATTCAGCATGTTAAAGCTGCAGACCGGAGGCTGTCCGTATGAGAGCTCCCTGACTGGCTGCTCAGCTTAGCAAATCACTGATTTCACCCATTTTAGCGAGGTGTCCTCTTTATTTTTGTCATCCGCCTCTTCTTTTATTGTTTTACAAGCAGAAGAAGACCAAAGAGCGTTTGACCAGATTTCACGATAGCCTGTTTGTTTATCTTTCTGAGATGCTGGGGGTTTTTTTTATATTTTAAATACAGATGAGTTATTCCTCCCTCGCAGACACTGAACGTTGATGCGTGTCAGCTGTTAGCTAGATGTCAACTGTAGTCTTCGCGGTGCGTTCAAGTCCAGTTTAACAGAAGACATGAAGCGTTTGATCACTCTTTGCAGTCGTGTTGATGTGTCGGGGGGCCCTAAATCCGACTGTACGTGAACTGACCTTGATGATAGGCTGCCGTCCTCCTCCTGCGTTAACGTTTTATGGGGCTGTATAGATTACTACCGCGCCTGAGCCTCAGCTTCAAAACAGGCAGCTGAGAATTGAGTAATATTCTAGATGAATCCACGCTGAGCGCTCTGCACTTTTTTTTTTAATCCTTCCACCTCCCTCTTTCTCTCGCTGCCTCCAGTCCTCACCCCTCAGCTCCACCCTCCCTCGCTGTGTCTCCTGCCCTCTCCCCATATAATCTCAGTCTTCCAGATTGCAGCATCATAAGCCCTCTGTGAATGGCAGATGGGAGAGCTAGGTGGGCGTACAGAGGCCGAGCGAGGGCAGTAGTGGGTGTTAAATACGTTGAAATCCTTTTCTTTTAAATGCACCTTCTCCTCTCTTTTTTTTTTTTGCTGCTGTGTGCGTTTCTGAAAGCTGCTGTTTGAAAATATCTGAAAGGTGACATGATTTATGGAGTCTGAGTCTGCCTGGTCATCACATGGATGCTTTCGAGCTGCACACCTGGCTTTCTCGCCGAGACAAGGCACTCACGCAGAATTGTTGAGCTTGCAGCCGCACCGCTTTCTTAAGATGTCCGAGGCAGATTTTCTTTTTCTCTGAGCACTTTGTAAAAAGGCTGCAAAGTCTGTAGTTACTAGATGTAAATCTGCGTTTCCTCCATTTCTTTTTACTAATTTTGTATTTGAGGTTCATCCAACTCCTCTTCCAGGATCAATATCCCTTACACCTGTGTTTTACCTGTGAGTGTAACGAGTGCCTTGGTGATTAGAGACGGTGTCTCGGGATAATGAATGAGTAGAGGGATTTTTTTTCTCAAAAGCTTAGCTTCTTCAGAGGACATTTGTCGCCATAGAAACTCATTACAGGAGTCGACCCCCACTCATATTCACTTAATGGATCGATGGAGAATCCTCCTCGAGGTGTCAAGAGTTCAAAGCCCATCAGCAGGGGTGAAGGACGGGGTATCTGCAGGTCTTAAAAAGCACTGAAATTAGTTTCCTCAAACAAAAGCCTTAGAAGGTGTTAATTTAATTTTATCTTGCCTAAAGTAGACCGTAATGTTAGTTAGTTTTTAGTTAATGTTGGTTGTTTCAGCATTGATTTTGCTGCAGGAGGCTGTTTAATCCTTTGTGTGGAGTTTCAGTTGGCACCATCGGATCTGTTGCTTACACCGTCACTACTGCTAGCTACAGTAGCTAGGAAGCTCATCGTCTAATAATGAGCAAATGCAGATTTTAGCAAAAACTTGAAATGAATTAATAGTTTTCAGTTGGTTAATCCATTCGTCCATTTTCTGTCGCTTATTCACGTCCAGGTCGCGTCAATTTTATTCTGTCATTATGAATTATTGGTATGTACCTCTGAAAAGTACTGAAAAAATGTGATAATTATTCTACTGGTTTACCATCATATTTTAATACTTTGGTACTCTGGTATGATCATGAGACGGTTGTTATATTGCATTCTATGTGATGTTAAAAAGGTCTTAAAAAGTCTTAAATTTAACTTGATAAACACTGCAGAAACCCTGGAAGAAGTATTTATATTATTTGCTTCAGTAAAAGTAGTAATACCTCGGTGTAAAAGTACTCCATTACAAGTAAAAGTCCTACTTCCAAAATCTTTGTAAGCAGTAGAAGCACCGAAGGATTATCAACGAAATGTTCTGAAAAGTAACAGATGTAAAACTACTTATTATGTCAAATGTCCCCTTTCATGGCTTTGTATATACATATATATTAGAAGATAATTATCACTGATACAGTAATGTGTGAGCAGTATTTTTGTTGTAGTTGGTGGAGGTGGAGCTGATTTTAGCTACGTAAAGTATTGGGCTGTTTAATTTGTAGATTCTGTCAATAATTTAGCCCTACAAACCTTGTTCTGCAGAACAGTACAGTGTATATATAAACCTGTTTTTAGTTAAAACCAACTTGTTTACAAAAATTTGTGTTTGTATCTATAAACAAGAAGAGAAAAGCACCGTTTTTTTTGTTAATTTGATTAGAAATCAGGTTGAAATATTCCTGCTACACTGTGAAGATGCACCAATCGGATTTGCCAGATTCATATCTGACCCGATACTGACCTTTTTAAGCGGCTCTGGTATCGGCCATGACCGATACACATTAAATACAGCTTCTTTTGTCAATGTCATAATAGAAATTCAGTGTTTCCCCAATCATTTACATTAATTCCTTCACTTCAGGCTGCTTTTAGTGTTTTTTTTTAGTTACAGCAATCCCTGACTTGTTACCTTGCAAAAAAATGATTGTGTAGTATACAGGTTTTAAATATTGGAAAAAGAGAACGCTGGTATCGGATCAGTACTCGGTATCAGCAGATATCCTGAGTTTAAGTATCTGACTTGGTATCTTACTACTATACTTTTTCTATAAGAAAATAAAACTTTAAGGACTCAATTCCAGATCAAAATGACTCTAAGAGGAATATATTTTCACTAAACAATGCATCCTGTTTAAGAAGCTATTCGTATGTTTTGTATCTGCAAAGTAACTACAAATTTCAGATAAATGTAGTGGAGCAAAAGCACTTAAGCAAGAACAGTACTTGAGTAAATGTTTCTGTTTAGAAATGAGGAATATTTGTAGGCTTTTATTCAAGTGAGGGCAATCCTGTTCTTCTCTTGTGTACTGTTTGTCTTTGGGAGGAGGGTCCTGCTTCCTCACAGTCAAACTGACCTCAGACATGCTCCCTCATAAACAGCAGGGTGTCCTGACATCTGTGTGACTATAAAGTCAGATCGGGCCACGTAGTCCAAATCCACCTGTGACAGTGGTTTTATGGCCCCTTGCTTCTGACCCCTGCACTGATAAGAGGTTGATGCTCCCGTGCTTGACTGTTATTAACCTCTGTACTACTCATCCCACACCCTCCGTCCAACCACCGTGTCCTCAGATGACAACAGCAACACGCTCTGTCTACGTGGCAGCAGCACACCTTCACCTGGTCACTGTGACCATGTGCCTCTGACAGAGATCAAAGCATGGCAGTGTTTGCTGATCACTCAAGTTCAAATCCAAACTGGCCACTTTCACAGCTTCAGTTGGTCCAGTCCAAGGTCTTAAGTTCTTTTTTTCGTCTCCAAACTAAATGTCTAATTATGTGTATTTATCACAAAGGACCCACGAAGAAATAACTGATTATGAGCATTAAACAACTCGACCTCTTAAATTATAATTGGTGAAAGAAGCATTTTGTACTGTAATATTATGGGAGGATATTACTGTGTGGTCACTATGTTTCACTCATTTCACTCACTTTTTATTGGAGTACTGCTAAAATACAGTGAGCAGGACACGGGCTCCACACATCTGTTTTAACTCAGAAATTCCCCACACTCAAGTGGTGATGTACATACGTGTTACCATGGTTACAAAATGATAAATATAGGCCATACATTGCTTATACAGGTCGGGAGATTGATTTCGTAGCAATTCACAGTCAGAAGATGGATTTAATAGTAGTTAAGCTTTTGAACTCTGCTTTCACACCACAAACAAACAGCACCAGAGTTGATATCCTCGTAATCCTACCAGGCATAAAGAAAGACCGATAACACAGATATTACAAGCTCATGCGTGCAGTATGTGACACGTACTCAGTTGTGATGTCCTCTGCATGATGGCAACACATTCTTTAGCAACTTTTAACAAATGTTAAGTCGTTTTAAAGAGGACTTCTAGTTGCAAATTAGTTTATAAGTCGTGGATGATGAATAATGGTCAAAACATAACAACGTGTTTTTCTACGCAAGTTACAAATGTTATGAAGCTCGTTAATGTGATAATATGACGACCTCATCACTGCAAACAAATTGGGACAGAGATGGGATTTTCCCTGCATCAGTTGTTTACTTTAGAATTAGCTGTGTGACTGCTGGTCTGACACAGTTAAAGTAAACACTGGGTTTTCCGCCCAAGACTTGTTTGACACTACTAATTCAGGTCTTTCATTTTAGTCACTTCTAGTTACTGTGTCATCCAGGCATCAGTGAGCAACTGATCACCTGAACACACATTATGTTTTTAAGTAATTGTTGAAAATAAAATGGTAAACTAGTTGCAGTAGGCTTCCATTAACTACGTTTACATGCACACGAGAATCACAGTTTCCAATCGGGTCCTGGTTTTGATCTGATTCTGTTATTCATATCCCCGTGAACAATCATAACAGTGTCCAGGTTCCTGATCTTCTGCATGCAGGTGTGTCTTTGATTCCTCAACATCTCAGCCACACATCTCTGTACTGACTGAGTAACCTCAACAGTTGAGGATGAACACATGAACATTTGGTGGATCTGATCACCAGTAATGGAAAAGAAAACCTACAATACAGTTTATGTCAGACTTTCACTTTTATTTCAGCTTGTTGATCAATTAACAACATATTTTTGTGTTTTTCTGACTAAATTCCACGTAGCTTGAGTCGACAACGCACCTGCACACATGGCAAAAGATAATCAGAAACCTGGATAAGCTCTTCTTTCAGATCCAGGTTTCTCAAAACTGGAATAAGACCTTATCCAGGTTTGATATTTACATACTCCAAAGACCTGATCAGGATACTAGTGCCCATGTGTATTTGATTCACAGTGTGAGCTGAGGCTGCTATCTGTTTGTAATTGTAGAACATAATCAGGATTCTTTGATCAGCACACCCTCACTAAAAATACTGCATAATAATGTGACAGCTCATTAGAGGAAGAATGTGATAACTGGCACTGTCATGTCATTTAATACATTGTCAGTCAAAAGTATGTTCAGCCTTTTTTAAGTAGCAATCACTGATGCACGAATATCTCACTTTACATTAAGTGAGCTTGCATGTCGAATAAGGGAAAGGATCAGTTGGTTTTCTGCTGCCTCAAGGTTTTAGCTTTCTGTGGAGTACTTACATCTTTTTATAAGTATTCTGAATAAGTTTTTTAAATAGTCATATATCAACATGTTGGTAGTTTTCTGAACTTTTCTCCCTCTGGCCGCTTTTTTCTTTCTTTCTACATCTGCTGGTGAAGTTTCTGTCGTGTCCATTGTTCTGCACCAAACCATTTCCTGGAACATAGACGGTCTTCCGCCAGAGAGGAAGCAGATTACAGACTAAATGGAGCAATTAAAGAGTGGACTCCTACCGTCCCTCAACTTCTCTCTGATTGCTGATAAGCGCTTGGCATTCTGCAAGCAAGAGCCCTTAAGAGTCATGTGGAGTGTGTGGTTTACTGAGTGAAATTATACAAGGAAATCTCCATCGTTATTGATCCAGTGTAGCACAGATTTTACAAAACCTCATGTATGCTGTATCATACTTTACTGATTCTTTGCTTAATCGTTGCTTTAGCTGATAAAACTCACTTCACAGGAGGATTGAGAGAAAGAACTCAAAAGCAGCAGTTTGGGATTTGGAGCTTTGTTGCACATAGATGAGGACCCTTATCTTAACTAGAAAGAGACAGGGAGCAGGACAGGAGACTTTTTTGTGGTTCCCCAAGCCACGCTGGCCGCTAATCTCAATATTCACCTTTTGCAACATTGTGCCCCGAGCGCAGGCCTCCCAGGCCACCTCTTTGTTTCTCAAGATTTCACAGCCAGAGAGATTTAGGGCCGTATAGAGTCCCCAAACAATGATTGGCTATCCTCCAAAGAGGCTTGTTGAGTGGACAGACTTTTCCAGCAACAGTCCAGATTTAATTAGCTTCCCGGCCTTGTTAGAAGGGGAAACAATATCTCGAGAAGAAGAGCTACACAGAAGCTAAATGGTTCAAACAAGGCAGTAAATATGGAGGATCAAAAGCTTCTGATTTGCAGTGTTTATAACCCTAATTTGTCTTTCTTCTGCCCATGGACAAGTGTCCGGGGAACTATATTTGAATTTGTTTGCCGTCTGTTCAGCCACCTCTATATATATATCCCAGAAAACGTTACGGCATCACCAGCACTGGTCAACACATGGTAGAAGTCTGATGTTTAAGGTTATTGACAGGAGAAACTGCAGCTCTCTCCCAGCTGTCTGTCTGTGCGCCAGGGTGTCAGGTTAACAAGCAGGCCGGTGCCAAGTGGGTTAGGGTGGAAATGAGAGCGCTGCCGTGGCCCCACGCCAACACATCACCACCAGCTCCTCGCCACCACCATCACCATCACTACTGTACTCTCTTACGCATGCTGCTGCACAATACAAACACCGCCATACTCTGTTTCTCTTCACTCGGCACAATATTGACACTGTAGTGCAACGTTTCCATTTTTCACACTACTGCAAACAAAACCACAGCGGAGCATTGTTAGCGCCCTCATCCTCGTGGTGGGCGTCCGTTGTGACTGTGCGACCTGCAGGCGAGATGGTACGCTGATTGATTAGAGTCTGTTTTTCTACGAGCCAAAACGAGACTGCTGATGTTGGCCGCGGCTTGAACTTTTGTACACGTCAGCAGCCAATAGAGTCCTGGCATATGCACCACCTCTCAAGGGTCTCCGCACATGCTGAGAAAATAACTTCTTACCTACATTTTAAGGCCATGAAACGTATTAAAAGTACAGTTTATTAGCTATTAATTCATCACCAATGTTTTGCCGAATCCGTTTTCTTTTCTTCTCTTGTTACTTTTACGTCCAGTAGGCCGCAGTAGCTTTAACTTGCGTACATTTTTAGTGTCCTTTCGACTACTATGCAAGTGTAGTGTAATAAATTTGTAAGCTTTTTGGTTGGATACATTTGCAAGTTACATGTTAGTTGTAACATGTAGTTACTTGTAACATTGTAAATGAGCTTAAATAAACTTGTCAGAGCACCTATACCCGTGCCTAACATTAGGTAGAAAACAAATATAATAACTTGAAAAGAAAGCAGCACCACAGAATGACAAATATGCCGCATCGACTTTATTTCATGAGCTGACATTTAAGCCACAGTGTGCCTTCAGAGCTTAAAGGAAAAGCATGACAGCCTCGTATTTATGGTTTCTGGGGGAAACAGATGTATGAAATCAACTGTAAAGTGAATGATCCGTTGATTAAAAACAATTCATGTATTTATACGAAATATTTAATAACCCCTACTCTTAAATCAATCGGAAATTATCCACAGGATTGGCTTAAATGTGGAGTCAAGTGTTTTCAGGACAGGAAATGAACTTGGTGAACTTCCCACATGCTGGTTGATTTTGGCTGCGAGTGCTTGGTCTGAGGCCACTCCTTACAGATGTGCCTCCAGACATTGTTCTCCAAACACACCCGACTGATAAACCAGCAAAAGCAGCTGATACGGGGAAGATACTGTATGCTAACTAAGCATCTGCTCTGGACCCGAATCAGCAGCGCCTCCCTTCAACCTCAGCAGTCCTCAGCAGCCAAAAGATCCTGATTTCTGCATGAATATTTCAGCTGCAGGAAAGCGCCGTGGCCGCCACCTGCTACCCAGGGCCCTAAACGCTCAAACCTTCCGATAAGTGGCCCGAGCCGGCTCCTCTTCTCGTCTGCCAGGATTACAGAGCTATCAGTTTACATTTAAGAGTACAGAGGGCCTTTGGCAGGCTGCCTGTACTGGAGCAGGTGTGAAACGCTGTCTACGCTTGCACGTGTATCATACATTTAATCATTCATTTAATTATATTTAATAACAACACATGCATCACTAGTCATTGCTGTGGAAAAATGCTCAATTTTCCACTAAAATAGAGTCTTAATGGGAGCTACATGTGCAGCCAAAACCAAAAATTACCACCTGTCACCTCAACTACGAAGCAGTTACAGGAAAACACAGCTTTTACTGTTCTAGTGGTGACTTGCTTGATTCATCCTTTGCTTTAATTGCTACTTTCTGTCCACATATTATCGTATCAGTTGTACTATTAAGGGGTCTATTATTCTCAGCCTCTTTCTGAACTTATTTTCTACTTTCTTGGTGCTCCGAGAATCTGGTTGGTTCCTGTGGCACATGAAAGATACCCGATATCCACAGACACAGTAGGAGAAGCTTCGTGCAACATCTTGCTTCAGCGTCTAATCACCCTATCAGGTGGCCTCAGCAGCTTAGCTCCAGTTATATGCAGCCAGAGCCGCCTCAGGGGGTCCGGTGTTGCTGTTGGTTGGTTAAAAGCGTTTTATCTCCCAAAAGTCAGCTTTATTAGAACCTTTAACAGATGAAAGTGGTGGATTTTAGTCGGTTTTATCTTGAATTTAACCGGAGTTTCACTCCGCCAGCGACATAAAAGTGGCTCTACTTAAACAGGACCTTGTCACAGAGCAACACCCACACAGTGAACTGCTGGATAATGAGTTGAAGGGTCTGTAGATATACACTTAAAATATACAACCCAAACGGAAGTCTGTGTTGAATCATCAGCTCCTGCCCTTCTGATCTGTGGAACAAGCAGGCCGAGCCTTTTCCTCATGTGGTCACACAGACTGATTCAGTTTTTACTGTCGTGAGCCTCTGACAGCAGCTTTATATGTAATATTTAATATTCAGAGTACGAGCTCAGTGAGAATAAAGATGCTTCTTGTAAACCCTTTAATCAGACGGCTCCAAAGAAGTTTTAATTATCAAAAAATATTTAAAATCTGTTCGACTAAGGGAAATTTGTCATGGGAACACACTCTCTGATTATGTTGTATTTTCATTACATTTATCATTTTATTTAAGGGATCATGTGAATATTTTTGTGGAAATTAGGGCTGCAACTAATGATTGCTTTCATTATCAATGAATCAGCAGATTATTTTCTCGATTAATCAGTTCATCATTTCAATTCATTGTCTATGAAATGTGAGAAAATGGAGGAAAAATTCCCATAATAATTTCACAGTCATGGGGGCGTCCTCAAGTTCCTCATTTTATCTGACGATCGGTCCAAACTCTGAACACGTTCAGTTTACAGTAATATGAGTCAAAGAAAAACAGTAAATCCTCACATTTGAGAAGCTGAAATCAATGACTATTTGACATTTTCGCTTAAAGTGGCGTGATGAACAATCAATCGACTATGAAATTAGGTGTCCTTCTGAATTTACTGTCTAAATTGGTGCTTTCAGCTCAATTTTAGACAACTAATAATCAGAATAAAGGCTCATTACGAGCAAAAATGCCTCATTTAACACCTTATTCAGAGTAAACTGGCACATTCAAAACTAACACTCCGGATTAATTTCTATTTTCATGACATTGGTATTTTTATTTATGGGATGATGTGAATACTGGCTCATGTAGCTGCAGTCATGTGTTCAACAGAGTGGGGAGACATGTCTGTGTTCTTCAGCTGGATTTAAAACACAAGACATCATCCTGACAGGAGTGCTCATGCCTTTGCTTAGATTGCTTTTTAATATATATCGATCGCTTCAGTAATCAATACCGTATCACATATTACTTCCCTCTTACAGAAGCTCCCCTCACAGGCACACATGTACTTTTGGAGTGGACATTATCCGGTGGGGAGTATTGAGCAAACGTTGAGTGCAGAGGAAATGTTTGTCTGAGGGAGGAGACAGTAACCTCTATTTGAAGGTGACCAGGAGCTGGTTGTGTGGGAGTGCAGCCTACTAGGGACCCCTTCTGGCTAGAAACAAGATTTCATCAGCACTCTCATCATGGCTTGTAAAAGTGACCCTTTTTATAAGCCACCTATTGTTCTCACAATGTCAACCAATCATTGGGTTTTGTTTAAAAAGTGTTACTCATTTGGGATTGTAAGAAATTCATTGTTTTAGCCCAAATAAACCGCTTGTGCAGGCTGACAACTAGATGTTAGTCAGGCTAATGCCTTGAGAGGAAATTAACTGGCAACTATTTTGATAAATGGTTAATCATTAAAGTAAATTTGTAATCAAAAACGGCAGCAGTTCTCTGGTTTCTGCTTCTCACATGTCAGATTCGCTCATGTCTTTCATCCTCTGTGATAGTAAAGTGAATATTTTGGGGGTTTTGGACTGTTGGCTGGGCGATTTCTAATTGTGAGGATGCACAAACAGCTGGGGGCGGACTGGTGTGAGCTGAAAGAGATCAAATTAAAACATGTCGCACTCTTCTCCAGTACACCATGCTGTTTTCACCAAGCGTTTTATCTTCGTCTTCATCAGGGAGGTGTCTGAGGCTGTTTCTGGTTTCCTTTTATACAGTCATGTGACTGGTAAATCACCATGGATACCAAGTAAACAAAACAACATTATCATCCCAATTCCGATATATAATTACTCGCAGTGGATACAAAGAATGTATAAAAGAAATATAAATATCCAGAGATAAAAAAAACCCCACAATATTACAACCATGAGTATTTTAATGGGTACAAATGTTTTTCAGTACCAGGCACATTCTGTGTTCTTTAAATGTCATTTTTTTCTGTTGTTCAGGCAAAACAAAACAATTTAATAAGTCAATACCGGCTCTGGACACTTGTGATGGGTAGTTTCACTGTTTGCTGTCGCTCTATAGGCCAAAAAACTAATGTATTAATGGAGAAACTTAACAGTAGATTTGTTGATAATGAAAATAATGATTAGGTGCATCCCAGCTAATGCCTCACTGTACCCCTACTGGCACCACAGGCCCCACACAGATTAAAGACATGATCTTGCCAGGATTTAATAGTGCTGCTTCTCTCTGGCTTGGTGGCAAAACTGATTAAACTTTTCTCAGTTAGATATTTTTTTCCGAGCCGTTTTGTGGAGCTACATGACTTGTGCGTCTCCTGTCAGGACTTCACTCAGCACTTGTGTCTCCCTCCGACACTCTGATGAGTCTGCCAGCTAATGAATCCCCAAAACAAGCTGAAGCTACAGCAAACACAGACCGCCGTAATAGATTCCAGTTTGAAATAGACTGCTCTGCTCAGGGACCGCAGCTGACACCCCCCTGGGTTTGGACTGCAGCTTCCGCGCCGGATCAATGCAGACAGTTTCTGCTGAGTGAGACTTCAGTAATCCTTTTTTGTGTTTCATCTCGCTCCCTGTCTCTCCCTTTTCCTTCAGGATGTACCCAATAAAAGAGGTTCCTGTGGAGGCAGAAGCCCTGACTGACTGGCTGTATCAGAGGTTTGTGGAGAAAGAAGAGTTGCTGGCCCACTTCTACGACACAGGTCTGTCTCGCCGAGTGAAATCTGAAATATCCTCAATGTTGTGTCAAAGAAATATAAACTATAATGATGCCGCAGCTGTTGTGCAAATCTTTTCTGTTGTTCTAAAGAGGCTAAAACTGTATTTGATAAAAACATACATGTGAAACAATGTCCAAGCTTCAGCCCTATGGGTGGGCGTTTCCCATGGCAACAGCTGACTGATATTTGAAGGCCGTTGTTGCTAGGAGACACACTGTCAACTTCCGTGGTGCAGTAATGGCTGGAGCACATCCTACTGTGTATCCTACGAAGGCTGATACAAGATGGTTTTTTACCCTTTTTCAACAAGCATGTTCATTTTAACGGCTGCTGAGTCGTTCAGTATGCACGGCTTTCTGCTTAAAATCAAATGGTGAGCGATGGAAACCGACTTATTTAGACTTTTAGAGGCTACTTTGTATTAGTTTGAGTTTTAGTCTGACTTTGTTTTTTGTTTTCTTGTTGTTGTCTTTTTAATTTATTATTAGTGGTGCCAAAATAAAACTCTGAATTAGTGACTTTACAGATACAGCAGCACAGAACTGCATTTGTTGTTTGTGTATGATTGTATGTATAATATACCAATTATAATAATAATGCTGATATGATATCCTATTTTTTGTTATTGTTATTATAACATAAATCTATATAACCATTCTTACTATAATCACCACCATACAATAATAGTCAAACATGAAAAGGGTCATAAAAGACAGCAATTAATAATAAATATGTAATGATAAGGAAAGAAAGAAAAATAAACAAACAAATAACTAAATAAATGGTTTGTAATTGATATGAGTGAATGTTTATGCGTGTGCGAGCTATTTAGTTGGACTTAATAATAAACACGAGGGATGCATCGCGACTGGCAACGATCTCCCCTCTCATCCCCTCACTCCGCTGTCACAGTGACACTTTTCCTGTATGATGTCGTTGTCATGCATGTGTGTACAATTAGAAACCTGGTTACCTGCATGCACGGCCAAGAAATCTGCTTCCTCCAGGAGAAATCTACCTGTGGTGATCCGGTTTCCTTCATCCCACTTATGGAGACCGGGTTTCTCGTCACATGATGTTTTTAAAAAATCTGCTTTATGGGAAAAGAAGAAATATACTGCGAGTAAGAATCTGACTCGCCTGTATTTGTGTCTTCCTCAACAGGATCATTCCCGCTTGAAGAAGGACAGGAGGAGGCAGTTTCCCGGCAGATGACCCTCGACCCCGTGTGGCTGTGTATTATCCAGTCGTTTGCTTTCGCCTCCGGCTACATGTGGTACAGCGTCCTCCAGTACCTCTACTGCTGTTTATTTTGAGTGCGCTGATGAGGCGAGAGTCTTTATCGGACCACTGGAAAAGCCTCAGGATCAGTTGGTGTGTGGCCCAGCGTCATACTTGCCCCCCCCCTACGATGGATGAATGTACATTTACAACAGTGGAGAGACTTAACCGGAGACAAAAAGGAAAAAAAACATAGGAAGACACACAGATTTCAAATACCCATACAATATGAAACTGGTCACAGGCATAGTTAACTTGCACACAACCCTAACACCACACACTCGCTCCAACGGCCTAGCAGAATAATCTCTCGCACTCGTCACGACTCACATTTTGATGTTTACACGTCCTCATACACGTAGACGCTCACACGTACATAACTTTTTATTCAAAGTTAACGAAATGAGGCTCAGGACTCCTCCAGAAGACGCTCTGGACCGGACTCTCTCTCTTCCCCCTCCTAGGCTTTAGCCGTAGTAGTTTTACAGAGTATAAAGTATGTATGGACGCGTGTGTGAGTGGATACATGTGACTAGAAGCATAATGTCTGCCCTTATTCTTCTTCCTGGCGAGAGTTGATGAAGCCCACTGGACCTCTCTTTCAGCCCGCCGACTAGCTGGCCGGCCGCACCTTCCAGAGGGAGCGGCTGTATGAACGTTGAGGCTGCGCAGCCGGCCGCTCCTCTGGCCTTCATTGCACTAAGGATCCATACTGCCCTAACTGCTCCCTGTCCCAGGAAATACTCCTGAGTGGTAGCTGTCAATGTTTTAATTTCTTTTGTTTTCTTCCCTTAAACCCGCATATCTCCACGACAACGGCCATTGTATTTGTTGTTGATGTCTTTTTTTGTTGACTCCCCCCACCCCCACCCCCCACCCCGTTTCCGCCTGTCTGTCGAGGCAGTATTGTGAGCTCACTAAGAAAGGGGGGATCATGTTTACACTGGCAGCCCTGCTGAAAGCCTAAATAGATGGCGGCTATGATGCGGCGCTTGATTTGAGGATCGTTTCTGTGTCAGACGTTGGAGGGAGGAAGAGGAGACGGTGCTGTAGTGCTAATTTTAAAAAAAGAAAGAGAAAAAGAAAGAAACAGTGGTGGCACGCAGGGCAAGAATTGCAGTCTGATCACCTGAAAAAGTAACTCCCTCTTTGTGGATTCCCCCTTTTCAACCCTCTGCTCTCCAACATGCATACACACACTTACACAAACAAACACACATGTGCACACACAGCCATGTGCAGCTACACACAGCAGAGTAGACGTCTGTGTCGAAGGATCGTCTCAGCAAGCCAGACTGAGAAGGCAGAGACTCTTGTTCCCCCATTGGACTACATAGTTTTACAAATATTTAAGCCATATGCTTAGTGTCGTCGGGGCGGGGAAGACATGGAGGAAAAAAATATGATTTTTATAGAAAGCTACCCTAATGTTCAGCATTCTAAAATAGAGATTTTGGCTTACAGAACTATAGGTGTCATTACTGTAAATTTACAGCATAACCTGCCTAAGTGAGTGTGTGTGGTTGTCTTTTCCCCCCATTTTTGATATATACGATTCATGTCGTGTCGCTCTGTGACGTCAGAGTGCGGCGCCGATTTCACCACGAGTGGTCAAATTTGATTTCATTTTAAATTACATGAACTGTCGTCCTCATGTCATGGTATGTTTAAATCTTGTACATAACGAAGCTGAGGAAGAGTTTTCATTGTTGGAAACGGCTGCAGCGTTTCTCTCTTTTTGGTCCGTGATAATTTCAGAGAATTTTAGTTAAAAATATCATGAATGTTTTTTTAAAAAATGAAAAGAAGATGATGGAAGCAAAGATTTTCCTTTCACTTCTCAGTGTTACCCTGTATTTTTTTTTCTTTTTTTTCCCCAGGAAGTTGTTGTGTGCTTCAAGACATCAGAGCTACTGTACGTCCGTGTGCTGGCTGAAAACAACGTTTGCACAGCGACACACGGGCCCAGTTTCAAACTTGTACCATTGTACATTTTAAATGATCAGGATTTAGTGGAAAACCTCGACTATCAAGCCTTACCTGATGTCCTGGTGGACCACAATCCCAAATAATGCTGTTTCCTCGCACTCCCTCTTGACAAACATTTGGGGTGTTTGTTAAAATGGTGGTTTCATGGTGTCGAGCTCAAACTTGGCCCGTGAAGAAGGGATCACTCTTCACTTACGAGGGAAACTCTGGCAGGGCCCTGCAAATGATGCAGCTGTTCTCTCTCGAATGTACTTGTGTTGTGGTTTTGAGGTCAATTTTATGTAATTTGCTTAGCCTGCTTTAATTAGGAAAATTATAGAAGAGCAGCAATTATTAATGTCATAAACAAATGCATAAAAGGTGCATTTTAGTAGTTTACTGCCCTCCCTGTGTGCCACTGTTGGTAGAAACTGTGTGTGAAATGCAAAAAAAAAAGGGCTACCTGACTGGGTAGGTAAAAACATTTAAAATCAGGCTGTAAATGTGATTCATCCAGCGGCCCTTTCAGATTCCCCTCCATCGTGAGAGTGACTTGAAATAAAGCTTCATCTTTATTTTATTTTTTTTTCACCTTTTCACTTTATTTTTTTTTAATTTTCTGACCATGTTTCCAAAGAAGGCAGGGAAATAATGTTTTCCTAGATGTGGTTTTAGGAAATAAACACAATAGGGATTTAAACAAATTATACTAGAACTGTCTGTAATTTTCCATTTTGTACTTCTCCTTTAATTCCTAGCTACACAGCCATTTTACAACACAAAAGACTTGTGCTGGAATAAAACATCATAAAGATCCTAACAGTGTAACGCTTGTCTTTTGACGTGTTTTATGCCCTTAACATAAATAGTGTTGTATCACACATAAGGGTCATATCCGTTAAGTATGAAGCAGCAGCCCATTAGCTTAGCTTAGCATAAAGACTGGAAACAGGGGGAAACCACCTCAACCAACTACAACAGTAAAATCCTGCTTTCACATTAATGCATGAGGAATAATAATCTAATAATAGAATATATAATAGTACAACAGTCACAATGGACATTTTTCTGCATTGAGTACTTTTACTTTTAATACTTTAAAAGTATAATGAGGAGGATTTTCCTAAAAAAACAATGTATAGACTCACACAAAAGTAACCCCTCTCTATCATCACTGATGACCCACTACAAGTGTGTGGCGGTGTCTGTATCTGCAGAGACCCTGCCCTCTGCCTGTATTTTGCTGTGTTTGGGACGTTTGTGGGCATCAACCTTTAGGCAGTGGTGTGTAGCCCCCAGTCAATAACATTGTGATGCGGGACTCTATAAAAACGTAGCGACCAATTGCCCAATCATAAGCACGTGGGCTTTGAGCCGGGGAGGAGGGGCCAACTTTGAATGTTGTGTTTACAAACAGCAACCGACAAATCCTACTCGTTATACCTTTAAGTACATTTTCCTGATTATACTTTCATACTTTTACTGAACTAATATTCTGATTCTGAATGCAGGACTTGTAATAGAGTATTTTCACAGTGTGGTATTAGTACTTTACGTAAGTAAAGGATCTGAATACTTCACCGCTGTTGATAGCTATGTTATTTATTTGTAACTGGACAGAGCCAGCTTCATATTTAACAGAGTGGTATCGATCTTGTCATCATCGAATGTTAAAGTCGAGCTATTCTTTAATTATTCAGCAGTATGCAGGAATCCTGAAGGTCTTAATGACTGAGGGGAAATCCTCCTTTCCACTGATTTTAAATGACGCTCTTCTTTCCGGTGTTCTCTCTCTTGTCTGCAGATGTAAATGTCATCTTTCACATTTTCTCTTCACTGAATTTACCAGCTGAAAATGGTCTCCAGGTAACCAGAGCCTGTGTTTGTTCAGCTCTGTGCCCGTTGTTTAACTGTGGTGTCGGTCACTAGCTGTTGAAAGTCACTGGTTCATATTACAGAGCTCTGATTTCAGCTGTGACGGTGAACTCTCAGCACAAGACTGCAGAGATCTCCTTACCCTGAACCACCGAGCACAAAGAGATCAGTCATCTGAATTTTTGGAGGCAACAAACCTGCTGTATATTTCTAAAAGTAGCATTCAGATCCTTTACTTCAGTAAAAGTGGTAATAAAAAAGCAGTATAAACTTACTTTATTACAAGTAACAGGCCTGCATTCAAAATTTTACTTACTTATTTAGGCTAAAAATACAGTATTATCAGCAAAATTACCTTAAGTAACAAAAGTGAGAGTACTCCTTTCACAGTATTTTACAGGATTATTGTTGCAGATGTATTAATATGTGAGCAGCGTTTTTGTCGTAGTTGGTCGATGTGGAGCTTCATGAAAACCCTCAATCTTCTAAAGACATTTTCAGTCAATAATTGAGACTTAAAGATCTTTATTTTGCAGTGCAGTAATATTTCATGAATTAAACTAACGCTCTAGAAATCGGAAATGAAACAAAGAATATATAAAGCATCGTAAAATTATGAAAATGTGATTTTAGAAAATTCTAGAAACAAGCTGATTGAAAACAGGAAATGAAATATTCTAAATATAATACTTTGTTTTTATAGGAAAATAAAACTTAAAGGACTTAATTTCAGACTAAAATGACTTGATGAGAGGCAGATTTCTTCACTGAATAATGCATCATGTTTTATAAACTCATCATACATTTTTATATGTAAAAAAAAAAAGGAGTAACTACGGATGTCACATTAATGCAGTAAAAAGTATATTTCCCTCTGAATTGTGGATATGTGGTGTAAGGTAGTATAAAATGGGAAGTACAGCAATACCGTACTCAAAGGAATAGTTTGACGTTTTTGCAAATATGCTTATTTGTCTTCTTGCCAAGTTGATAAGAGTGATAAGATTGACACCACTCACATGTCTGTATGGCAAATATGAAGCTGCAGCTGGTTAGCTTAGCTTAGCACAAAGACTGGAAACAGAGAGAAAGTGCTAGCCTGGCCCTGTCCTAAGAAATTAGCCCACCAGCACCTCTAAAGCTCACTAGTTAACACATCATATCTTGTTTGTTTTATCTGAACAGAAACCAAAGTGGTTGTTGGTCATGTACCAAACCGTTTCTTGGCCGGGACCAGTTGCCAGGCAACCAGTGGAGACTCCAGGAAGTTACTTGTCCAAGTTTAGAACTCCGCGTTACACTTCTCTTTTGGTTCAGTGGTTTTGGTTTTGGTACACTAGATATAACGTGTTAATTAATGAGCTTTACAGGTGCTGGTTAGCTGATTTTGTTACTTTTGGACAGAGCCAGGCTAGCTGTTTCCCCCTGTTTCCAGTCTTTATGCTAAGCTAAGCTAACTGGCTCCCTGCTTCATATTTATCCTACAGACATGAGAGTGATACCAATTTTCTCCTTTAAATCTTGGCAAGAAGAAGAATCGCATATTCCAAGATATCAAATTTCTTTTGACACGGTACTTAAGTAAATGTATGTAGTTGCATTTCACCACTGCACTTCTGCCCTCTCACAGGTCTGATTATCACTGACATGCAGTTTGAGAGATGGTCACATGATACCCCTCATGTTCCTTTAAACTTGTTGGATTCACAGGAGAAACTGAAACCAAGGCCAGCGTGGCGTGCCATCAACTACATTTCCACGGCAGCCGGAGTGATCTGTGGAGGGCCGGGTCTGCAGGAAAGCCACACGCTTCAGGCAGCCAATGGGAACAGAGGGTGAAAACAGCGGGAAGTGAGCTGGAAAATGGGATTAAATATGCACGAAGCTTCACCAACATACCAAAGGGCTAACAGTCAGGAGCCAGGGTGGCTGCTGCTCAGCGTGGTGTCCAGATGGAGAAGGGGTAGCATCACCCTGCATGGAGAATCCTACTCCTCAGTGCAGCTCCAAATCTCCTCCCAAGGTCACCCACATTACACAGACAAATTAGCCTCCAGAGGAACTTTTGTGTCCTCTGCAGAGGCACCAGTGTTCCTCCTCGGACACCTGCAATGGACTATTTCACGGGCACTGCTCCCCAAGGTCCTCAATGTCACGCTTTGATGCCTGCTCCCTCGTGAATGCTGTGGTGGTGGCAGCGTCCCTTGAGTCAGCAAGCACTAAAACGCCCAGCTGTGGAGGGGAGAGGAGGGCCGGGCTGAATGTCACTGCAGCAGCCGCAGGCTTCACAGAGTCTCCCTGGCCCCTCCTGCTGTCGGACCCTCAGCATTGTTAGGATCACATGTTTCTCATGCAAATACTTGTGTCAACACATCCTCCCAGAGATTATGTGTCTCAGGAGTGTAGCAGTCAAGAAACACATGAATTTTGATGTAAAAGGATGAAGTGAAACTTCAATATTAATAGCAGGAAAGTGGATTAAAGTGTCAGTTTATCCAAAATACAAAAAAACTCTTTCTTCTCTGAGATTTCTGCCTCCATCCCAATACAATGGAGGTGAGCAGAATTTCATTTGTGGTGCTCAAAGCAGTGAAAAATGTCATTTGGAGAGTCAAAAAGTCAAAATCACTCAGGATAAACCTCTTAATCTTGTCTGTTTCTTGTAGGTTGTTCCAGTAAGGTTCCTCTGCTCATCAATACATTATATCTTGTCAAAGTGTAAAAACAACAATTCGCCGTTTGAAGGGGGGGGTTGTGTGCCAGACTGTGCTGGGAGCAGTTGCCCGGCAACCAGCAGAGAGACTCCAGGAAGTTTCTGGTCCTGGCCAAGAAATAGTCAGAGTGTACGGATGAAACAATCATATTATAATAGTGTTCATTTGTGAGCTTTAGAGGAGCTTGGGAGGCAGATTTTGTTCCCTTTAGACAGAGCTAGCTGTTTCCCCCTGTTTCCAGTCTTTATGCTAAGCTAAGCTAACTGTAGCCTCATCTTTACCATACAGATATGAGAGTGGCATCAATCTTCTCATCTAACTCTCTGCAAGAAAGCAAATAAGGGTATTTCCCAACTATTCCTATTATTGGCTTAATGCCACTGCTTTTAATCCATTACAGCATCATACCCCCTTTATGAGGGTCTGAAATGCCAAAGAACAGAATGCATCCAGGTGAGTGTGATTAAAAGATATGTCACCTTTATGTGTGTTACCTTGTCTTGAGAGGACTGAAACTGCACCCAAAACAAAAGGGGTCAAAGGTGACATGAGCACCATAAGCCTCCTGTTACCCTGTTAGTCACCCCAGCAGAGGTGAGGAGGTTATTATGGGATGTAGCTGTCTGTCCTCCCTGTCGCTCCCTCTCAACTCCTGGCCTTTAACAGGGGCAGCTGACGTCAGAGCTGGCCTCGGGCACCCGACTGTCTCTGTTGTTTTTAGCTGTCAGTTTTCCGCTCTGCACTCCCCCCACCCCACCCCACCCCACCACCACCACAACCACACCCCCCTCCAACTGTTCCTGGCTGATGTCCAAACTCCTCCAGCTCTTTGTAGGAGTGACCTTTGCAGAGGCAGACTGACAGACCGGCTCGGGTGCTCACTCTCTTGGTGGTGTGAGTGGTGTCAGTGTGTGGTGCTGGCAGCAGAGAGGCCTGAAAGGATCATTTGAACACGACTGTTAACTGTGGCTGCCTGTTACTGACTGCATTTATCTCAGGCAGGGGATCACACATCAAAATGCACTTGTGATGAGAGAAATAATCTTTTATCTGCCACATGTGGGATTTAGTCCAGCCATGCTTTGATTATGTATGCTTAAACTAATACCAGCGCTGCTTTTTAAATTTGATTCAGGGAATTAGAAATGTGATCAAACGTGCATGATATGACTACAGTCAATAATCAGATCTAATCAGTTTGATCACAGTGTGTGTTAACTATAAGATCCTTAATGCAACTTAGACATATTATGGATCAAATGTAATCCTTGTGTAACCACTAAAGGACAATACCACACAGACTAGCCCACTACAGAGGAGAAAGTTGTAAAACTGTAAATGCATATCTGATTTTTAAAAAAATGAATTGTTTAGTCTGTAAAATGTCAGAAATATAGTGAAAAATGCTCCTCTCTCTCGAGCCCAAGGTAATGTCTTAAAATAGCTTTTTTTCTCCGACAAACATTCCAAAACCCAAAGATACTCAATTTACAATGATGTACAACAACAAAAGCATATCATCCTCACATTTAAGAAGCTGAAACCAACAAGTCTTTGGCATTCTTGCTTAATACATTTCTTAAACTATTGATGGATGATGAAAATTGTTGGGGTTTCATTTTCTTTCAATCGATTAACCATTTCAGCACTGATCTTGTGTTTGCTTTGTCTCAAACAAATCTAAAATGTTCTGCAGTTTCTTCATTAGCACCAATTAATTCAGAGCAGGCTGTTTAGAATTATGACATATGTCATATCCATAAATACAAGCAGAGTCAGAGGTGGCTGCGTGTTGCTGCTCTTAGACCGGGGGTCTCTCTTCAGGAGGTCCTGCTGGTCAAATCAAATGACCACTGACGCCCATCAGCCTCCCCTCTGTCTCACATATGCACCCATGGAAACTGCTCCGATGACAGCCTGCAACCTTGCAAACAGTAAACAACAAGAAATGTAAATAAAATACGATAATGTTATAATATAATATAAAATAGATAATGTATGATATAATATTAAAAAATGTCCATCAATAGGCACACAACACAGACAGTCTGTTAATTTAAGTTGAGAAGATATCGGAGCGTTCACAAACTTTATATGCTCAAATGTTACTCGGTCTTTGGATATTTTTAGTGAGCTATTCTTACCTTTGCTTGATTAATTTTCTAGACAGCTACTTATACTCTGCCTTGAGAAAAGCTGAAGTCCCAGTGCTTCAGCTGGAAGAAAATGTTCTGCACAAATGTTCTGTTCTGGGAAAAAAAAGCAAGACTATTTTGAAGAGTGGTCACTGTTGAAAATATATCAAGATATAATGTAAAATGATATTGTTAGTGATGCCGTTTCATTGGTTATTATGTAATTAGCTGTTACTTTGCCAACAACTACTCCTCCTGGGGTCCATATTTGTTAAGAAACGTGCTATATAAATAAAGTTTATTATTATATTAAACTATATGGTATAATCAACAAATGTTAACGCTTTAATAAAAAATATATAATACAATATTATCAATACACCCAGCCCAATAAAATTGCTTTAAAACCAAACATATGACTTACCAACATTGAGTAGAAAATTTAACAGTAAAAATAAATACCAATACATTTGTACTTCCATGCTACACTCACAAATTCTTATTTTGCTTATTTACTTTGTGGGTCTGTTTTAAAAAATAAACTAATGTTTTTTTGAAGCATTTTTTACTATAAACTTGAAATATGAAGTATGAAGAATAGCCAGAGTATTCCAATGAGACGTGGCTCTGTACATAACTGTTTTTTTATAATTGCAACTGTGACAAAACAACAGGTGTTTACTTTTACATTCTATTTTTAATATTTTCTATCTACACAGAATAATATAAAATATTAATTCAGTGTAAAAGAAAAGCTATGTTGGTCTGAGACAAAAAGTAACTGGCAATGAAGCTCCAGCACAACAGTTCCAACAGTCCCAAAATGCAAAATAGAGTGCACTACTGACACTGTAGACTAGCCATTCACATATAAAGCAGTGTGGAGCCAGACAGAAATTATAAATTACAATTATAAAATGTTGATTAGCTGTCCAAATACTGCCACAGATTATATTCCGGTGAGAGCCTGAGAGATAAAAGCACAAATCCTCCTTTAATCAGTCTTTTCTTTTAATCAAACCATCTTTTTTTCCTGAATAATTGAATTATCCTCACCACATCTCCGGGAACGTGGTTGCCACGGTGACCAAAGCGTGGCTTTCCTGATGTGACTGTGCGTTTTTGGCGCCACCCCGTGGAGAGCTGAACACGCGCCCCGTCTGCCCGCTCCGCTCTCGCGGGTTTCAGGCACTTAGCAACCTCACAACTTGTATATTCGCACTGACCAATCAGGAGCCCCCGTGCGGGGAGCGCAGGCCAATCACGACAAAGGATTTGGGCACCAATTTAAACCGAGGGCAAACGCTTCCTGTTTTGTTAACTGCAACACACACGAGTGAGCAAAGAAACCAAACATTTGGTCTGTTTAATCATATTTATCGGGAACAAAGGCTTCACCAGAACAAGTAAACTGAGAGACTAACTCGGAAGTCGCTGGTTTAAGTCCATGTTTATCTGCAGCCGAGTATATCCTAACTTTAACGGGTTTAGTAGCTAACGTTAACGCTAAGTCAGGTAACTTTTTAACGTTAGCTAGCTAGATTCGGTTGAAAGAGCCACGATGCCGTCCCGTGTTGAGGATTACGAGGTGTTGTACACTATAGGCTCCGGTTCCTATGGAAGATGTCAGAAAATAAGACGGAAATCTGATGGGAAAGTGAGTAAAATGCACACGTTTGGTCTGCACACCTGTAGGTAACGTTCACCTGCCCTGTTTGTGTTGAACCACGAGACCGGCTGTTACCGTTACTCGATCAAACATTATACTAATGTTAGTTTCAGTTGATTTAAACGCTGAACTCAATAACTTAGCGGGTATAACAGTGATTGTGTGATATGCTCTTTTTAGAAACTAAAGACACTTCAGGTAAGAAATATTAAACAGGTGTTAATGTTTTTGGCACAAACCAAGCTAACCGTCAAGCAACAACTTCCGTCCAGTAACAGAAAGGTGAATGAAAATGGTTGGACACTTTTTTGGGGCAGTATTTT
Source organism: Oplegnathus fasciatus (assembly GCA_003416845.1). NCBI lineage: Eukaryota > Metazoa > Chordata > Actinopteri > Centrarchiformes > Oplegnathidae > Oplegnathus > Oplegnathus fasciatus. Next base: position 131,546 of record NTHP01000759.1, read on the forward strand.
AGGAGTAATAGATGCTGATTTATAAAAATGACACTATAAATAGATGGCAGGTAAATTGGTATATTTGCCAAAATGAACAAATGTCTTGTGAACATAGTCTTTGCTTGAGAAATGTCTCACCTATTTGTCAGGAGGAAAATGACAGGTGTAGTTAGTTAACTTAATTAATGATATTATTATTATAGTGGCTTCTTTACTTCTTTTAGGTGTAAGTCTCTGGCATTGACACACCTAAATGCAATGCAGCCATTACAGCTGAAAGGACGAGCTGATGAAGAGAAAATTAAGCACCAATTATTTCTGATAATCGATTAATTGTTTCAGTCATTTTTTTAAGCAAAAAATGTGAGAATTTGCTGCCTTTTCCCTGTTTTATAACATTATACACCGAATGTCTTTGTCAGTTGGATGAAGCAAGCTATGTCAATATGTCACTTGGGCTCTGGGAAATTAAAATGAGTTACATCTCTGTCTGACAAGTAAAAATGTAGCTGCTGAAGTGCAGCAGAGGAATATGTTTAATGCAGGACTGTGTAACTTTTGAAACAATAAATAACAGTTACTTAAAAAGTTGTAAGCAATAAAACACACCATTGCTCAATTTAGTATGCTCAGGGGTTTAACAGCTACTGCCTTACTTTGTCTGGTATGACCAGTAGCCTGTGGTGGCTTTTGTTTTTGTTCGTTTGCTGACTTTATGACTCTTCTTGTACTCCTTTTTTAAACTACATTTTATCATTCAGCGTTGTCTGTAAACTGTTCAGCAAAGACCTCATAAATGGATGTGTTATAATGAATTTTAAGCTCTGTCCTGGTTAATTAAGGCTCTTTTGTTTTGTAGATCCTCGTGTGGAAGGAGCTGGACTATGGTACCATGGCAGAGAGCGAAAAGCAGATGCTGGTGTCTGAGGTGAATCTCCTGAGGGAGCTCAAGCACCCAAACATAGTGAGGTACTACGACCGCATCATAGACCGGACCAACGCCACGCTGTACATTGTCATGGAGCACTGCGAGGGTGGGGACCTGTCCAGTCTCATCACCCGATGCATTAAGGAAAGGTGACCACGTGATCCTTAGTGTTGAAATAAATACAATTTATGAGTTATGTGTCCCTCCACTCTACATCTGTGTTTCCTGACGTCATCTGCATCATTAAGAGAGTGTGTGTGTTTTTTACCGTGGCAGGCGTTATTTAGAGGAGCAGTTCATCCTACGAGTCATGGCACAGCTCACATTAGCCCTGAAAGAGTGCCACAGACGCAGTGATGGTAGGGCCACGGTTCTTCACAGAGACCTGAAACCAGCCAACATTTTCCTCGACATCAGACAAAATGTGAAGCTCGGAGACTTTGGCCTCGCGAGGATCCTGAACCATGACACCAGTTTTGCAAAGACGTTTGTCGGGACACCTTACTACATGTCTCCAGTGAGTTGTTTAATCCTGCTGTGTGGGAATATTTGGATCATTTAACCTGACCTCTTGACCTAATCGTAGCCACATATGCCACTATCTGTTAACATTTTGTCTTTCAGGAACAAATAAACCGGATGTCATACAACGAGAAGTCAGATATTTGGTCCCTGGGATGTTTGCTGTATGAACTCTGTGCATTATCGTAAGTTTTCTAATTCCTCTGCCTGTGCTGATTTTCCCCAGCAGTCGGTTTGTTGACTGCGAATCTGACATTTTCCCTGGATTTCTCCTGTTTAGCCCTCCGTTTACTGCGTACAACCAAAAAGAGCTGGCAGAGAAGATCAGAGAGGGGAAGTACAGAAGAATCCCGTACCGATACTCTGAGGAACTGAACACCTTACTCAGCAAAATGCTTAACTTGAAGGTTAGAAGTGGATTATTTAACAATCCTGCGATTTTGTTAAGATAGTCATTCATTTTGTCAGAAACTTAATTACGTGTGCGACCACTACTCACCAGTCTGCTAAGTAAACTATGTTTCTGTGTTGCCAGGATTATCTGCGGCCCTCTGTGGAGTCTATTCTCCAGAGCAGCCTGTTGGCCAACGCTGTTGCTGAGGAGCAGAGGAGGGCGCAGGTGCGGCTCCGAAGAAGGTCGGCGGACTCTGACTGTCCCCCCCACAAGCCGGCTGAACCGACGCCTGCCTCTGCCACAGAGCTCCGACTCAGGGAACAGGCGCTGCGGGACAGAGAAAAGGCGCTGAAGGAACGTGAGGAGAGGCTGGAGCGTAAGACTTTTATTTCTACTCACCTTTCTGCCACACAGACCCACGTCTGGTCAGAGTTTAATCATATTTGGCCCGGCCAGGAGACAGTATGACCCCTGCTGACGTCTTCTGTGAAAACATCTTGTATCATTCTTAAGGTGTAAATAGTATTACATTGATATCTTTCTAAAGCGACTGTGGGATCTGTAAGTGAAGCTGTGTAACACTTTTTTTTTTTTAAACTGTCCTCTAGCGCTATGTCCTACAAATATTTTTTTTGTAGTTGAACTTGTTTAACTGGAACAGGTTTTGTCCATGTTACTCGTGACAGAACTGTTGCAGCCAAGTGTTTACGTACTTTCAGCTCCTTCCACATCTACAGCACCTGGCTGACAGTGAATATGAAATATATACATGCATCTCAAGTATTTGCATATAAAAGCGTTAGTGTCACGTGGCAAATAAGTGCTACAAAATAAAGATGCCTCTTTTTTGCTCTTTCATCGCAGAAAGGGAGCAGGAGCTTTGTGTTCGTGAGCGACTGTCAAACGAGAAGCTTGCGAGGTAAAGCTTTTTTAAAGAAGGCTAGAAATGAACCAATCCACACTTCATTTACCTGTTTTGCTCATTCTACAATGTCATCTTTTGTCTGATTGGTGCAAACTCTTTATCCTAATGTGCTGTTTCAGAGCTGAGAGTTTACTGAAGAATCACAACCGTCTACAGCAGCAGAGGCACCTGGCACCGTTCTATGGCAAAGACATAGGTATGGGAATTGGACGAAGACCTTTGGACTTACTGAACCGAGACAACAATTGAGCAACGTTTTTATAGGTTCATGCCTCTGTTTGAAATGTGGAGTTTATTTATTACTTTTTAAATCATGTAAATACTGTTTTTATACACCAATAAAGAGTTAAATGAAACCTGCATTCTTTTATAAAAGGAATTCAGCTCATATTACACACCTGATTATCCGAAATCTAGCTGTCATGTTGGATTGCAGCGGCTGTTGTAACGGCCTCCTGATGATATGAAGTTTAGTCTGATCTTTGTTAACCAGTGACTCCTTACTGTTTGGTCCTAGATGTGGAGAACCTCTCCCCCGGCAAGAAGAAGGTCCACTTTGCAGGTGAGAGCAAAGAGAACCAGCGGCCTGCCGGTCGTCAGAGTGTGACATCCCAGGAGCTGATTCTGAGGAGGCTGCAGGCAGCTAACCTGCGCGCTCAAACGCTGAATGAAGTGGAGAAAACGTGTCAACTGAAGAGCAGACAGATACTCGGCATCCGCTGATATCACTGTCTGACTTGTGACTGAATGTGAAAGCTTCTGAAGGCTACGAGTCGTAATAACTGGATGTAAATATAGTTTTATTTATATGATAATTCAGTAGCTGTGACAGTAGTGAAGCCAAATGACTCAATCCAGTGTATTGTCATGTTTATGCAAGCTTTGTAGTGTCAGAACTTTATTTAATTTGACAGTTTGATGTGTGGGTGTGTTAATTTTATAGATGACTATTGTGATTGTGAATGTACTGTTTATTCTTTTCTTTCACAAACTGCTTGGAAAGAGATAAAAAAGGCAGATTCTTTGATGACTTTGATGAAGAACAACTCCTGAACCTGTGATGGCAACGAACATTTAAACTATGCAAGCTGAATTTTTGTGAATTTAAGTTTTTACATTATGTCTGTGATTCAAAACTACTAATTGTGGTAGTTAATTATTAAGATAAAATAAGAACATTATTCATCCTGAAGGAATCATTTGTGCCAAAGACTCAGTATGCATAGTAGCACTATTTATACATGCATACATAGAAAAATGAATTATACATACTAATGGAGTTTGGTTTGATATATAATACTACAAAAGTATATAAAAAGGTTTGTCATAAGTTCTAGTAGGGATTTTGGGGAGATTTGTTGCACCTGAATTGAAATAATTAGTTTTTCATTTCCATTACAATTATACTTACTGCTCTCTAGAGTGCTTCATCAAGACAGATAACTCCCACAAGGGGTCATCAGTTTCCCATGAAAAGTCAGCCACTGATTTGAGAGACAACACAGCAGTAAGCCTTCACACCTGAAAGTCGTTTGTTCTTGATTAATAGCAGATTAGAGGGTCTAATTAAGAGGGACATTTGTATTGTGCTTTGTTGAATAATAGGCCTCCAGGTTACAGTTGATTAAATACAAAGACTTAAAGACAAAATGATTAGATGAGTTTACAACAATAAAAATAGGTGTAATGGTTTACAAATAACCGTTTTGACAAAGATATAACTACATTTGGTTTAATTCCATTAAAAACTATTGAATATCTTTATTCTAACACATTTATAGGACAAGTAGGGGATCATACATATCACTTTGTCAACAATAAAACAGCAAACAATTATAAGGAGGTATTTAAGGCAAACCAAAGACACAATTAAACCAAATAAGTGACAGATATTTAAATTAGGATATACTGACACATTCATAAGACCATTGTTTTTTGATTGCATCATCTTCAGTAATGAGAAACATACTCTAAATTCATCAGTAAAAAGGTGTATACGGTAAAAGGCGAGTATTCCTCCATTTACAAGGAGTGAATATCGACTTAAAATGGGTTTTCTAACTGACCGATACTACAGATCGATTAAAGACGTCATCGCGAGATTACAGATGCCCTTAGCGTGCGTAGCAACCGCTGTTGTCTGGCTTGTTTGCTCCGCCTACCTGCGAGAGTTGCAAAAATCTGACCCAATCGGATTCCAGATTGTGCCCTCTCCACCAATAGGAATCTCCCGGGGCGTGTCCTCACCGTGCCGTGTTCCGTGTGGAAAGTTTACCGGCTCGGGTGCAAAGTTTCAGCCGTCTGCAAACCGAAGCTCGTCGGCAGACGGCGCTTGAATAAGCTGGCGACGACCACGGTGTTTTTTTTTACGTTATGTTAACTATATGTTAACTAGAATCTTATCCCGGATTAATTTCACCCGTGGCTGTCTTCATATTTAGCCGAGTGATGCTGCCGTCGCCGAATAACAGCAGTGAATGAAGACGCTGTTAGCATTGGTCGTATTGTCTTAGGGAGCCAGCTAGCCTAACGTAAGTGTTAGCTTGGAGTTGAACCGGAGAGCTAGCTAGCGGATGTCCTAGTGAGCTCGTTAGAGGAAACGTTATTTAACCCGAAACTTTACTCGACGAAGGACCGTGAGGAAGGGAAGATGGCTTGCGAGCCTAATCGTGTCCGGCTGCTATGTATGCTCTCATTGACTTTTGGGTTTTTCATTGTGGAGGTGGTGGTCAGCCGGATGACCGCATCTCTATCGATGCTGTCGGACTCCTTTCATATGCTGTCGGACGTCATTGCCCTGGTGGTGGCTCTGGTCGCGGTGCGATTCGCCGAGAAAACCCACGCGACCAACAAAAACACCTTCGGGTGGATCCGGGCGGAGGTGATGGGGGCTCTGGTCAACGCCGTCTTCCTCACGGCGCTGTGCTTCACCATCGTCCTGGAGGCTGTGGAGCGCTTCACCGAGCCCCATGAGATCGAGAGCCCGGAGGTGGTCGCCGGGGTCGGCGCCGCGGGGCTCCTCGTCAACCTGCTCGGGCTCTGCTTGTTCCACGGGCACGCCGGCGGAGGCCACGGGCACTCCCACGGAGGGCACTCGCATGGAAATAAGAACAAGAGGGGCAAAACCGGCAAGTCCCAGAAGGCTGGGAATGGGTCTTCAGGAGAGGAGACCAACAACTTGGTGGGAAACCACAACAGCCCGGGTGATGCGAGACCGAGAAATGGTAAGTGTGGAAAATTGGAGCATTTTGGCTGTACTGTAGTGTTGTGTTTTTTTACAATCTAGAGTTGAATCTGCCTTCTCTGTGTTAAAATCTGTATTTTTATATTTAAATGTTTCTACAGGCCAGTATTAAGTGTAAAAACTCTACAAATCCAGCCTCGTTGTGTCCCACATTTGGTCTGACAGTATGTGCTAGACCTTATCTCCATTGTTAGCTGTCCAGATTGCATAACAGTACATAGTATATCCTCAGTGCACCATGAGGACACCCAGCCTGAGTGACTAATCCTTATTGTTTCTTCTGTGACAGTGGCACTTTAGACATCAGTGTTTGTTATCAGACATTTCTTTGTGGGTTATTCTATCCGTGGAAACGTGGCCACTTTTAGTGACATAAACGAGTAAAATCTCGAGTTTCACGCTTTGTAAGTCTGACCACTATCAGTTGGCTTATAAAGAGATATGTAGAAACCTGTGTCAGACTCAGCCAAGAAACTTCCTGCTTTTGACATGTTCAGACTTGTAACAGTGCCTCCTCTATCAAAACTCCTGAAGCTCCCCTGTGTTATTCCTACTGCTCACGATTTCACAGAAACTGTACGAGTGGATTCATAATGATTGTTACACAGCCACATGTCGGTCAGATAAGAGTTTGATGTCTGCTTGTTGACAATAAAGCAAAAGATGCCCNNCAAAAAAAAAAAGCTTCCTTAGGCTTGTCGCTGGTCATTCTGTCCGAGCACCCATCCTCCTCCCTCATTGAGGGGTTAAACCCATACAGAAGACCAGGTCTCCCCCACACCGTTAGGCCCTGCCAGTTTCAATAAATGGAGGCTATATTCCCCCCTCCTCCTCCATCCACTGATCGCTGTTACAGGGTCATACATCAGTGTAACCGTGGAGCCGACAGCCCCAGCCACACCATTAGCCGTTGATGAATGACCCGGCGGCGTCCCGGGATGGAAACGAGCAGCCATTGCTCAGGTGCCATTCCCCCAGAGTTGTGTACGCTGCCTGCAATTACTATTTGACTTTGCTTGATGTGAATTACTGCAGAGTGTTTCGTAGCATTTAGGATCCCACATGCTGGGCAGTTTTCTTTCATATAATCCACCACGGCTGCCTTGTATGTTTCTCCTGTTTGTAGCCCCGAGCAGTTACAGCACAGGCTCAGTCACAAGAGTGAAAGCTAGAACATTGTTAGCAAGAAAAAAATCACTAATAAGTCAACTTAATGGACTGAATGTCTCAGTAAGTTGTCTTAAGTCACCTACTCTTGGCTTTGAATGGAGCAGCTCCAACACGTGTCACCTGATCATCGCAGGCTGAGTTCTGGCCTTTTTGTTTCAAGTTTCAAATGGACTTGTGCTTAGACCCCAAGTGATGTAACTGAACAATTTATCAAGTGGCTGCCACTGATAGCATGTTCTTGGAATCTCCTTACTGCGGCTAGTTTGTTACAGCTTTATTTTTGCACCGTAATGAGTTTATTGTTGTTGTTGTTGTTGTTTTTTTCTGTAAATCTATTTTGAGTCAAAGTCCAGCAGATTGCGAAACTTTGGCTTCATGTTCCTCTAAACTAAAGCAACCTCTTTGTTTTTATCTTCAGAAATCAGCTGTAAAGACAGCACAGAGGTGCAGATGAATGGCAACACCCACTATGAGGAGATGGACCATGACCACGACTCATCGTCGCAACTCAACATGCGCGGGGTCTTCCTGCATGTGTTGGGTGATGCCCTGGGCTCCGTCATTGTGGTGGTCAATGCTGTAATATTTACCTTTGTGTGGAAGCCCTGCGTAGCCGGTGAGATGTGTGTGAACCCGTGTATCAACAGCCACAGCACAGACCACCAGCATGTCAACCACACGCTGGTCGATCTGCTGGAAGGTCCCACTATGGCGGCCACAAAGTTTGCCGGGCCCTGCTGGGTTCTCTACCTGGATCCCACCCTCTGCATCATCATGGTGGGCATCCTGCTGTATACTACCTACCCGCTGCTCAAAGAGTCAGCCCTCATCCTGCTGCAGACCGTGCCCAAGCAGATCAACATGCACCGGCTCAACGAGCGGCTGCTGGATCTGGATGGAGTCCTGGCCATCCACGAGCTGCACATCTGGCAGCTGGCTGGCAGCCGGATCATCGCCACGGCGCACATCAAGTGCCACGACCCCACATCTTACATGGAGGTGGCCAAGCGCATCAAGGACTTCTTCCACGACGAGGGCATCCACGCCACCACCATCCAGCCTGAGTTTGTCACGTTCAGCTCGGAGTCCAGAGATTCCCTGTGCGAGCTCTCCTGTCGGACTCAGTGTGCTCCCAAGCTGTGCTGCGGCTCTGCGGACAAACAGAACACAGATAAGAAGGCCAGCAGTGACTGCAAGGCTGCCGCCGCCTCAGCCCTGGAGGTGATCAGTGAGACCCCAGAGCAAGCTGCAGCCGTTCAGGTGCGCCCTCAGTCAGAGGCCGAGGTAACCGTGACTCGAGAGGTGGAGTCGTCTCTGTGAGATGGAGGGGATGTAGAGAAACAGAGGAGAAGCTGGAAAAACACCACATCAGGCCAAAATCATCATTGTCATGGACACTGTTATCTTTTTGACCTGTGGCTCTGACAAGGAGATCATTTTCCTTATCCTTGTATTCTCTGTCATTGCCCCCTTTTATGGCTGAAAAATCATCCCAAAAACCCTCTGTGTTAATGCATTTGAGCCATTTCTTTTCATCTGCCCTATCCCTGTATACCTACTTCCACCCCCTCCCCTCCCTCCCAGCCTCTCTTCTGCCTCTCGGCCCCTCTCTTGTTGTCTGTTGCCCTGGCAGTACGGCGGCGATGCATGTTGGGGTTCACTGACCTTGTCTCCTCCAGGACTGGAGCGAGGCCTGCATGAGTGTCCCTCATTAGCACCGTGTTGTGATGCGTCATCTCGTCCCATGGTGTTTCTGTGCCAAAGCTTCTCACTGCAGGACTGAAGGGATCTGAGAGACGTCCTCTCATCCACAAGGACACACACAAAACATGCAAGTCGGAGCACACATCACTAGGTTATTCTGTTTAGCCTATGGACCTGTTGGCAAAGAGTCTACCTTTTTTGTTTTTTGCGTAGGCTTTGAGCAGATCTATTTTCTTACCCTCTGGCCCCAAATGGAAGAGTATTGTATTGCATACTAATTTAAGTATTTAAGTTATTAGAAATGATCTATTTCTCTCTGTAGATGCTGTTTGTAATATTTAGTTTGGATGATAGAAACATTTTTGCAATTTTTCTGTCGTGAATTTTTTGACAGACCATCTATGCTGTAGTCAGTTTTTCAAATGTGATGTTTTATAATGATTCTGTTTCTCGAGACTTTTCTCTGGCCTTGACTCGGTTTTAATTGCAGTCATTAGTTGGATACTGAAGCCGTATCAACACCTCTATCACCTTGCCTTTTAAATACAAACAACTGCTGTGGTATAGCACTAAGTATAGTAGACACAGTGTAACTGAACTTCTTGCAACGGCACAGTCACCTAATTAAATGTTCATTCACAAATTTGATGCCTTGCAAGCCAGAGGGGTTGTGAAGAAATGAGCACTGTATGCCATTCTGAATAATGAAACACTATTCTCTGTATGAGTCTGTGCTGGAAAGCTTTCTGGTGATGGCTGTTGATTTTGGTTAAAAATCCCCATGAATGTGTTCGGGACCATGTCACAATCCATGCGGAGGGAGTTTTTATATTTCCAGGACGTTCTACTATGTTTGCATGACCAAACTGGTGTTCGACTTTCAGGAGCTCCTCTAAGAGCTCAAATTGCTGCTTACCAGTACCTGCTGGTATCCCCCAACATTACTCATAACTGTGTAGGGAATGACTCATCTTACAGCTTTTCTGTCCTCTGCTCTGGACAGCTGAGCAGGCTGTTTTTGCTGAATTGAAGTCCATATGGTGGCCTTTGAAATTTTATGAATTTTCACCACAGATATCATTTAAAGGTGATCCATCGATGCGTTTCAGATCTCCACTCCCGATTTAAATGTGTATGCAATATAGAAATATGTGCTGGGAAATGTATTTTGACGCGTTCCTTCATTTGTAATGTTTGGTCACTTTTATTCTGTGTCTTTTAAGACTTGAGCTCTATGTGCAAAGTGTTTTTTTAATTTTAGATATGACATGTCAACTGATGTGTTTTTGATATACTATATATCTACAGTACCTGTCCAATGTGTCATTGTGAAATAAAATAAAAAATGGCTGTTTGGTACAGTTGATAACCCGATATTGTCCTTTGCCTTATTCTTACTTTGTCTAACCTTTTTAGTCAAAATAAATGAGCATTATTTTTTTAATTTAATTTCATGTGGGGTGCCTGGCAAGCAAGAAATGAGTTATTTGTTTAGCACTTTTCCAAACACAAGTGACGTACTGCTTTACAGGAAGAAGAAAGGGGAAACAGGGAGATCAAAGAGACAAAGGAGAAAATGTATAAAACAATAGGAGGAAGCCAAAGGAGACAAATGTGTTTTAAGATCCTTTTTAAAGGTGATTTGGCTTCTCTGAGTCAGAGTTGAGAAGCAAAGATAGTTCAGCATGATCATCTTTCATCCACACACGGTGCCCTCTGTATGAAGTGACTGTTAACATTTCTTGTTGGAAAGTCAAATGCAAAAGGACCATAAAAAGACAAAAACAACCTCAAAGAGACAGAAAAAAAGACAAAGAGACACAAAACGTCCACAAAGAGACAAAAAAACTACCTCAGAGAGGCGAAATTGTCACAAAGACACTAAAGCAACTGAAAATGAGACGCAAAACCACCACAAAGAGATGAAAAACAACCATAGAGACAGAAAATGACTACAAAAAGATGAAAAACGACATATAGACGCAAAAATCTGCCACAAAGAGACACAAAATGACCATAAAGAGACAAACTACCACAAAGAGATGAAAAACGACCACAAATGGACCACAAAGAGACACAAAATGACTACATAGAGATGCAAAACGACCACAAAGAAAAAAAAAACGTCCACAAGTCAGGTGTCTTGCTCCTATATGAGGTGTGGGGGGCCTTTTATACGTCTGTATCCAGGGGCCAGGATTATTTGGAGTTACAAATTGGATCTATTTATTGATATAGTTTCATGCTGGAATATCACGATGTTGGAGTCGTAACACATTTTTACTCATTTTACAAATGAGCCCCCCTTCTTTAAAACCGTGCCACCATGTGACCATGTGATGCCTTGAATGTCAAGAGTAAAATTTGGAATGAATCCCTAAAAGCGACAAGGAGCCAGTGGTGAGAAACTGAAACTGGTGTAACTTGTGATCTATGTTTAGTTTCTGTTTTCAGTTTCTAACCCTGTCAGTCCAAACTTTGATCTGTTGTTGACTTTTGCCCATTAAATCAACTTTAGCCACAGAAGTGTGAATGAGATTAAAGAGGAGATGGTTTGTGCACAGGTCGGCATAACTTTATTACACTCAGCCTATAGTCCAGTTTCCTGTAAAAGTCCAACTGGAATTAAGATTAAGATGTTCTGTACTGAATGTTTTTTTGGTTTAATGATTGCACCCATTGGTTCAATGTCTGTGAAGACAAAGATGGAGTCAAATCATTACAATATAACTGTATTTGGATAAAACAGTAATTAACTACACTCCAAGAAATAATTCATAGGGTTAGTGAATAACACTTAAAATAAATTGACAACTTATTTTAAGAAGTCAGTCAAAATGAAAATAAAGAACACTGTCTTAACTTATTAATATATCAGTTTTGAACAAATATTTTGCCTTCACTTAACAGTAGAAAAGTCTAAAGAGTAGTCTTTTTTGTTTTTGTTTTTTCACAGTTTCACAGCCAAATGATGTTAATTGACACTAAACTTGCGTAGCATCAGTTTTAATACAGCAAAGGTAAGAGGATAAGTGTTCTGCTTTGTCCTAATTTAAAGTTAGCACTGGGTTGATTGAGGTTTGGTTAGCAACAGCTGCGTTTGTGGGCTGTTTGACATTCATGACTAAACCTGTAACAAATTTTGGTCACTAAATATATTTTGTTTTAAAATCAATGCCATGTTCATGTTCATGTGAGGTTAAAGTTGGTTAATTGAGCCGCACCTAAAAAGAACATTTTGTGTCCAGGTGCAATCTGCATAGCGGTGGGCTTCTTTAACATTCCCAGAGAGTGAAGATGGTTAAAATAAACTACTTGAACAAAAAGAGTTTTACAATAAACAGTTTGATTATAAAGACTGGGATTGCTATGTATTTATTATTTATTCTGACTTTGGAAGAATAAATTGGAAGAATTTATTCAGATCCTTTATTTCAGTGAAAGTAGTAACACCTCAATATAAAAATACTCCATTAAAAGTAAAAGTACTTGTTGTGCCAAATGGCCCCTTTCATGGTGTTTTACTGTATATATTACAGTATTTTTGTTGTAGTTGCGTACTACTTTATAAAGCATTGGGCTGTTTAATCTTCTAAAAACATTTCTGTAAATAAATGAGTTCTAAAAACCTGACCTTGCAGTGCAGCAAGAATATTTCAACCTGTTTTTTATTTAAACCAACTAGTTAACACAACAACAGAATTGAGGTTGAAGAAATGTAAATAATATCACAGGAAAGCCACATGAACAAGCAGACTGCATGTAAAGCTACATACATGGTGATCCAGGCTGTAAGTCCAACAGGTCATTTGTGGCTCATGTCTTTTGTCCAGCTACAAAACCTCAGACTATCTAAACAGTAATAATGGTTAGATGTAAATCTGGCGTACTAAGTGTGAGTGAATTGTGGAGTTGTTATGCTGCAATTACATAAGTCCATAATTACAGCATTTCACAACTCTTCTCCGCGGCGTAAAGAAGAAGCGGAGACTGGCCTGAATCAGTGGTTGTTTCAGTGGAAGTCTGGTGTGGCCACTGACTGTGAATGTGTGGCTGGCGGAGCAGCCGCCGGCCCAACGGGACTTATGTAAGAGGCCCGGGGGCATTCCAAAGGCAACAAGCACGGGGCTCTACCCAGCATTCCTCAGTGCTGCCGGCCCACTCTCTCCTCACCCTCTGTCCCTTTTCATGTGGACAGAAAGAGGTTCGTGCATAGAGCAGCTCCCTTTGTGTGCTCTTTGTTAAAGTCAGGTGTTCTTTGCACCTTTACTGCAGCCCATTGTATGCAAACAGTGAAGTGGGTCTGAATGCACCCACTGCTGACATCTAAGTTTCATGTAGCCCCAGTTTGTGCCTCTCATGCATTATCAACCCTGTCTCCTGGAAATTATGTTTAGACACAATTCATTTGCAACAACATAATGAAGCCCAGATTATGTTTTCTATTAACATAATGAGGAATTTGTTAATTAACATATCTGGCAAGTTAAAATGCTAAATGTTGATACTGAATGTATCAGTAAAATGTTCACTCACAATGTATTTCGTCTGTTTTCTGACAAAATATCAGATCCCGTAGTGCCTACTGCATTATTAAACTTCTTTATGGTTATGTTTAAGGTTAGTAGGTTGCTTAAGGTTAGGGAAACATCATGGTCTCGGATTAACACACAAAACTGCTGCTTTAACTTGAATCAGGAGACACGACTATTAATCAACATTTAACCAAAACCACAATTTTTCCCCAGACAGGGTTGTATCACTACACTCAAGTCACAGAGCTAAGCATCCGTTTTTTTTCTAAAAGACAATTAATTAATCAATCTTTGAAAAACCCAGAAGGTCATTTAACAACACTTATCACTGTTATGGTTTCCAGAATCCTTAAAGCAAAAGTTTGACATTTTGGGAAATACGTTTATTCGCTTTCTTGCTGAGAGTTAGTTGAGAAGACTGATGCCACTCTCATGACTGTACATTAAATATGAAGATACAGGCAGCAGCCAGTTAGCTTAGCTTAGCACAAAGACTGGAAACAGGGGGAAACAGCTAGCCTGGGGAGTGACTATTTCTTGGCTCTGAGCAGTTGCTTAGAAACCAGCGGAGATTCCAGAAAGTTACTGGTCCCGTTCAAGAAACAATAACAGGTTTTTAAACTTTGTTTTGTGTGCAGATTAAACAGCTTTAGCTTTAGATGTGCCAGTAGAAAGATTCTGTTACCTTCGGACAGAGCCAGGCTAGCTGTTTCCCCCTGTTTCAAGTGTTTGTGCTAAGCTAAGCTAACTTGCTCATGACTATAGCGGTGTATTTAAGAGACAGACATGAGAGTGATATCAATCTTCTCGTCTAAATCTCTGCCAGAAACCTAATAAACATATTTCCCCAATGTTAAACTATTCTTTTGAAGACTCTCCGTATTATCCTGATGAACTTATCAAACTTAACAAAATGAAAAAAGTGTCATGTCAGATTTGTCCTGACAGTTTGGACAGGCAGGACCCCCTCCATAACAGTAACAGACTACATAAGTGACAAGCCTGCATATTTTAAGTCCTGTACCAGGCCAAAATACTGGTCTAACCCTGCTGTGTGTGTGTGTGGTCACACCAGGCCATCTGACTCCCTGGCTTTGTCCCTGGGATTTTCAAACAGGGTGAGCAGGACATGAGGCTGGGGGGGGGAGATGAACACTGGACTTGAGAGGTGAGAGGTCACTGCTAAATGGATTCACCTTTGCCAATGCAGCGTTTGTGGGCGCAGCAACATGCGTAAGCTAAAACTCTGGAGTCATCCAACAGAGAGGAGAGCAGGACAGAAAACCCGCAAAGAGGCGTCCTGGTGAAACTTAGCCCCAGTATGTGCCTCTCACGTGTCACCAAGCCAAACATCCATCTGAAAAAAATAGCTACCAGGGGATCTTTGAAAAACCTAGTGGGTCGTGAGATATAACATGTTAATAAATTAGCTTTAGAGGTGCAGGTGGACAGATTTTGTTACATTTGGACAGAGCCAGGCTAGCTGTTTCCCCCTGTTTCCAGTCTTTATGCTAAGCTAAGCTAATTGGCTACTGGCTGTATCTTTATATTTACCATACAGACATGAGAGTGGTATCAATCTTCTCAGATAATTCTTAGAAAGAAAACCAATAAGCTTATTGCTATTGATATGGTTTCTCCTTTCAACACAACACAAACATTTCTTCCCTGTCCAGTGAAAACCATTTACCCCCAACTTTGATGGTTTTAATTTGTGTTTTTTAGATAAACTGAAGGACTGTTTGTTGCTTTATGGGCTAAGAAATTTATTTTTACTCTTTTTAAACTAAATAAACCATTTAAAAACCGATTCGATTGTTGAAAAAATGCATTGACACAATGCTAAAAAGCTCATTAAAGTTGACGTTTTGGTGATACAGTACATGTTTTTCACAAGACAGTGATGTTTTGTCACTGAAATGAATAAGTCTCAACAGAAATTAGCTCAAGTGTCTGTTTACATTAACGCAGATACTATTTTGTATTGGTCCATTCAACCACCATGACTTCCTCCCCTCAGTGACTTTGTCGCTCTTTATGCTACGTCGCCTGTCTTCCTAAAGCAGAAAGGCTTGAAGACTAAGTGAATGAGGGGAAGTGGAACTACTGATGAACCTCAGTCAGTGTTCATGTGCTTTGTTGAGCCGGGGGGCAGGGGGAGGGTGATGGGACTGGGTGTAAATAACTGAATAGCCGCTGTGTGACTAATCTTACCCGGGTGCGAATAGACACTCCGTTACATGAAACATTACCATCAACACTGGGTACTAGGTGTGAAATAGACCCAGTTTGTCCTCTGTCCTATTAAAAGAAAAAGGGGAATGAAACGGAGTGACTAGTGTAGCTGCGATCAGTGACCTCTGAGCTTTGTTTAGAGAGAAAGAGTCCATTGTGTCATATAGTCCCATTTACAGACCACAGACTGCTGTGGTTGGGCCTGATATGTTAATCACTTTTGGTTTTAACATTGAACTGAAAGTAAATGTACCTGATTTTTTACATGTGTAGCCTAATCACTTAAAACAACAACAACACATCTAAATGTAGACAGCACCTGCTGGAATATGTTTTGGCGTCACGTGATTGGTTAAATGTTCACTTGTTATATTTCACCAAACGGTCAGATTCACACATGACAGCGAGCTCCGTGGTCTTACCAAATGCTTGCTGGTCAGTCTCAGGTTTTTGTTGTTGAACAGCCTGATTTTGTGTGCGTCAGTCAGTGTGTAGGCTGTAAAGATGAACCGATGACTCAGACTTTAATGGATTTAAGTGAGGATGACGCTTATAGCTCGTTTCGCTTCCTTTGTTCACTTTCTCAAGGGCACTTTTATTTCCTTTATTAAATTTGGGGCTTTTTGTTACTCCACAGTAACTGCACTGAAAGTGTACCATACTTTTTGTTACTTTTTCTTTCTTTTCTTTCTTTTTCATCTTGGTTTTAGCCATGCTAGCAGCGTGATTCTGTGGATGGCAATGTTGGTCTGTCAGTCGGTCCTCTACTTTGGTCCAGACTGAAATATCCCACAACTGTTGAATGAGTTGCCAATTTTGTACAGACATTCATGGTCCCCAGAGGATGAAGACTTTGGTGATCCCCCTGACTTTTCATCCAGCATCATCATGAGGTTCACATATGTGGCTTTGAGCGAAATGTTTCGACAACTATTGGATGGCTTTCCATGTAATTTGATGAAGACGTTCATGTCTCCCTCAGGATAAATTGTAATAACTTCCTCTGACTTTTCATACAGCGCCATCATCAGGTCAAAATGTGTCCAATGCTTTGATTTATGACGAAATATCTGCAAAACTAATGACATTCCCATCAGCCTCAGCTGTACTTTGTGTTTAGCGCTAGTTAGCAGGTATGCTAACACTCTAAACTAAGATAGTGAACGTTGTAAATATTCCTGCTAAACATCAGCATGTTAGTTTGCTCAAATCACAGCTGTGCCAAAGTAAAGCCTCACAGAGCTGCTAACATTTGAAAGGTGCTAAATAAATAAACTTGCCTTACTTTACTTCTGTATGAATATTTCTTATTAATTAGTTTCACCAGGATTTTATGATTTCTAAAAGTGATTTTTGCAGTCAAAATATAAGTGGTAATTTTAACAATTTTGCGATTCTGCAAATGCAAAACCAAAAAATTAATTAAAACAACTTTTATGAGAACCATTTAAAAACATCTGTGAGATTTTCATACAAACAACAATTTGTCTGGCTGAACAGGCAAAAAACTTTGGGTTGATTTTAAATAATTTCTTAGTACTTCGATAAGTTGTTATCAGTCATTCAAGATATTTGGGAGTTAAAACACTTTATGTTTGTGTGCATATCTATTTATCACAAAATGTTTAATAAGATCACACTTACTGAAACAACCTTTTTTTTTGCCTCTTTTTTGTACTCTTACTTTGACACAAGTAACATCACACTGAAACAGTAGTGCTACTTCAGTAAACCAGCTTATTCCTCTCCCCATTTCTGAGGATATTTCTTATCACCAGTAAGACCACACACACACACACACACAAGGGAAATCCAGCAGGAGTAGATGAGCACGTAGTTTTAACGTTATCATTTTTCAGATCCAAACTTAAAGGCTCAGAGAGTGAAAAAAACGAGACCCTTTACCACAGGACTGTCCTCTCCCACACTCCTCTCAGAAACCTTTAATCTGACCACATGGCAGGTTTGTACCCACAAAAGACCCTCAGAGAGAGATTAGGAGGGCTGGAATGTTAACCAGCTCTCTGGTGATGGTGATGATGATGATGATGATGATCAGCGCGGGAAGAAGCCCTTAAATCCTTTATATAACTAAAATAGAAACCACAATGGAACATTGCTCCATTGAAAGAAGAAGTCCTGCATTAAAAATGTACTTAAATCAACTTATTATTAGCATCAAAATGTGCTCAAATGTCAGTGTGTGTGTCAGTGTAAGGCACCAATCACTACCAGCATTACACACTCCTCTACAGATGGAGAAAACTATCTCAAACTTGATACCACTATCATATCTATATGGTAAATATGAAGCTACTGTTAGCAGCAGTTAGCTTAGCATAAAGACTGGAAAGAGGAAAAAACAGCTAGCCTGGCTCTGTCAAAAGGTTAAAAATCCACCTATCAGCACCTCTAAAGCTCACTTCTTAACACGTCCTGTCTTTATTTAATCTGTAATGTGGGTTATGTGCTGGACTATTTTGTGGTGAGAACCAGTCACTTCCCAGAGTCTTGTCTTCACCTTTAGGTTGCCAGACAACCAGCGAAGACTTCTCTATTAATTAGTGAACTTTAGAGGTGCTGGTTGGCATAGTTTGTTACCTTTGGACAGAGCCAGGCTAGCTGTTTCCCCTTGTTTCCAGTCTTTATGCTAAGCTAAAGCTAACGAGTAGCTAGCTGTAGCTTCATATTTAAAAAAATAAATAAAATAAAGGTAATAAATATTATGTATACCGAACATAAACGGTAACTATAATATACACTCAGTGGCCACTTTATTCCAATACAACTGTTCTGTCACAAAGTCTGCTTTTATGATATAACGTTCAGTTTTTGTTGACACTGTAATAGAGATGTTAATTCAATTATATTTTTCAGGATTGAGGTCATAGTTAGTGGTGGTGTTGTACTGGACTGCATTATATTCAGAGGTGTTTCTAATGTCCCACTCATGTATGTAAATAGGAAGGAAATATATATTTATATATACAGATGGGTGACAAATTAAAGGAAAAACCTGAATGCTTGACCCCTACAGTGAGGGGATCTGGTGGCTCTGTTATGCTGTGGGGGGCATTTTGCTGGCATGGTTTAGGTTAACTTGTCCCCTTAGAGGGAAGGGTCACTGCAAATCAATACAAAGTTGTTCTGAGTGATCACCTNTTTATCCTGTGATGAAACATTTCTATCCTGACGGGAGTGGTCTCTTCCAGGATGACAATGCCCCCATCCACATGGCACGAGGGGTCACTGAATGGTTTGATGAGTATGAAAATGATGTGAATCATATGCTATGGCCTTCACAGTCACCAGATCTCAACCCAATTGAACACCTATGGGAGGTTTTGGACCGACATGTTAGACAGCGCTCTCCACCACCATCATCGAAACACCAAATGAGGCATTTACACTTTATTCAATTTATCCGTCAATGTCAACAAAAACTGAACATTATAAGCTTCTTAAAGGTAGACTTTACAGCAGAGCTGTTGTATTGGATTGCATTAGATTGTGTTGGTGTACCTAATAAAGTGGCCATTGAGTGTACATATAGACAAAATAGTCACAAATGAAGTGAAGACAATCAAAAACAAGGAGCTCACTTGACGAATTTTACAGAAATAAAAACTTTATTTTATAAGCCATCATTTCCACAATCCTTTCCATTTATTAAGAAATGTGTACTACTATTTAATCTGGTACTAATTATAGGGAAAGTACAGACGAGCAACACTCAGATTAAGTACGAGTGCCTCAAAACTGTACGCAAGTATAGTAGGCCTATTTGATTACGTGTCCACCTCTGATGGTGATGATAAACGTATGTAGCATGTAGCTTAAAAGACTATGTACTTATGAGTGCACATAATAACATTTCTGTTTCCTCGCTGTGTGAAACAAAGTGACAAGTCAAACCTTGTGTTTCCTTGGCTCTGTGAATGAAGTCGTTGGGGAAAGACTTTGGGTTAATGTTTCACTGATTTTCCATACTGTACCTTTGTGGCTCCCTCGCTAACCTCTCAGACTTTGATCACAATCTGATAAAAAGAGTGCTAACAACTCCAGGAAGAGAAAAGAGAAGATCAACACCAAACACGCTCACTCTCTTCCCTTCCACAATTACGTTATCTGGATACAGTGAAGATAAATGTCATCTTTTAGCAGCCGTTGTCAGCTACTTGACCGCTCAGAGTGTGAGGACTGCAGCTGCTTCCCACATTACAAACGACATGAAGACAGAGGAAAGTTAAATGTTATCAGGGTTGTTGAATATTTAAGTTTGATTGATTGTTTTTGCTGCCTTTTATATGCAATGTTTTTTTGTCCTTGTTTAACACCTTTTAAACTGTCCTCACCCCACATGCATGGTATCCTTTTTTCAGCACAAACTCAGCTATAACTCTGACTTATCATTTTGTCAATCTAAGAAAGTGTAAAACTGCCAGGAACCTAAAATACAGGAAAAATTACACAGATGCCTAAAAATGAACAAATCTTTAGTGATAATCACTCAAAATATCATTATAGAACAGTTTGTAAAGGTAAAGTTTAATCATTAACGATGCATCATATAATATGAACTTGTCACGTGTTTTGCACGTATGCAAAGTGACTATAGCTTTCATATAAATGTAGTGGAGTAAAAAGTCCAATATATAGTGGAGTATAAACATGAAGTAGCAAAATGGAAATATTACAATTACAAGTACCTTAAAATTGAACTTAAGTACAGTTCTTAAAATTAAATTAATTTACCCATAAAAAATGCTGTAATTAAGGTATTTTAATGGGACTTTAAGGGGACAATTAATATAAAGAATAAAATAATGGATTATAATATAATAAAGAGTAACTTAATACCAGGCTGAAAATCAGTGTTTTGCTGTCCTCTCTGGTTAAAGTTTCAAGCCTGTTTCAGCTCTGACCACAGCCAGTGTCACTGTTGCCCCAGTAACCACGCCCACCAGTGATGTCACAGGGATCTGGAGTACACCTGTACATCACTGCAGCGAGGGGGGAAATTAAACTACTGGAGGTCAACAAAAACAAGATTTTTAAGGGGTGTTAAGTTGTTCCTTAAGTTATTTTTCATGGATTATATGCACACACATACAGTACATACATACATATATTTATTTTTTTTCTGTTTTTTTTAAGTTACTCCTCGCATACCTTATCTGCATACCTTATTTACACATTAAATTGATAATTAAGGGATTTGTCTATTTTTTTCAAAATTAATATGTAAATTACGGGGGACGTCATGTAAAATTACTTATTTATTTTAAGGGAGTCTTGTTTCATACAGACAATGTCAGTCAGTTGGTCGGTCATGCACTTTGGTCCAGATTAAAATATCTCAATGGATGGATTGCCATGAGATTTCTAGGGTCTAGATATTCATGCATGGTCCCCCAGAGGATGAATCCTCCTGACTGAAGTGATTCCCTGTCTTTTCATCTTTTGTCTCCAACTGGTCCAAATCTTCACTTAACCTCAGAAAAATCTTCTACTGGAGGGATTGTCAGGAAATCTCGTACAGACATTCATGTCCCCCTCAGGATGAATTGTAAGAACATTGGTGATCCCTTAACTTTTCATTTAGCGCCATCATCAGATCAAAATTTCAGTTTGTCTGCTGCTGTTGGCATTTAACTCAGTCGATACAGTAACGTGCAAAGTGATGAAGAAGTGGATAACAGCACTGATTTGATTAAAAACTGAATACGCAAAAAAATAAATAAATAAATACTTAAACAAAGGACAAATTAATTTCTTGATAAATAAGATATTTTTATAATGTTAAAATAAAGTGATAATTTGTTGCTCAGGCCTGATCAGTGACTCATACTCTGATGCATTTTGTCGTACATAATGCTGTTAATTTTCGCTGTTACACAATGTGTTTGCTGCTCTTCCTCTCTCCTGATGTCCTCCTCCTCCAGCTCACAGATTTTTATGGTTCACATTTATCTTTGGAAACAAACACAGTCAGATGCTGCTGTTGTACATACCTCATCCCACACACACACACACACACACACACACACACACACACACACACACACGTTACAACGAGGGTGTGTGTAATAACTGACAAGAGGAATTCTGTGAAAACAGCAGCAGACTCACTGCTGGAGTACGCTCCCTCCCAACCAGCACAGCACATAACTGACTTATTTGGTTTTGATATGCTCCCCTCCTACACACTCAGATATATACACACATCTGCCTTGTAAAATATAATTAAATAAAAGTGTCTCTCACACTCATTTTCTGTCTCTCTGCCCTCTACATATCCCATCCAGGTTGTGATATAATTAAACCACATTTTATGGTGATTTTGGCCATTTCAGCCACATTTTAGCCACATTTGTAGCCCTGTTGCTGTAGGGATAGTCCAGACTATTGAATGGATCGTCATGACATTCATACTCCCAGGAAACCTGCTGACTTTGGTGATCCCCTGACTTTCCTCTAGTGCTACCAGCTGACTGACGTTTCTGTTTTTTAGTTAAATGTTGGACGGATTGCTACGACATTTAATGCAGATATTCATGTCCCCCTCAGGATGAATTGTAATAATTTTGGAATCGTTTAACATTTATTCTAATGCCATCATGAAAATTATAATCTGTCCAATACTTTGGTTTATGACCAAATACCTGCAAAACTAATTTTCCCATCAGCCTCAGCCTCTTACACCCTTCATGCCTGACTTGAAAGTGACTGAAATGTGTGACAGAGCAAACATGCAAATATCACTGAAGAAAGATGAGGGAAGGGCAGCCTGGAAGCTTCTTGTTGTCATGTGACAACCAAACCACCATAACTCCATAAAATGTTTCATCACACTTTGTCTTCTTGCTTTCAAACAAGCCTTGAAAAGAAAAGAGAACAAAACGTCTGTGATAACAGATAACTCATGCTGACTGATCAATTGTAAAGCCCCCAAGATTGAACCATTCAGAAATACTCTTCAGAGTGTAAATGTCAAAGTACTGACATATATCGGACATATATTCACATACACATCTACATAATATAACATGTTAACAGACACATTAACAGAATTTTTACATCCTTAAGAAAACTTACACACGAACTCCCCAACCTCTAAACATTATATCTGCTAAACATCAGCATGTTAACATTGTCATTGACAGCATGCATGACTTTTGTTTATTTACAAGAAAACTCCAGGCTGAGCTGAACGAATGTGTTCTTGGTCTCTTCTGTGTTCATTCAGTCAGACCTGCTGGATTTGACCACATGAAATATTTATCAACAACATGGTGTACAAGCTGTTTTACATTTTGGTTGTAGTTTGTCTGACTCGTGGTGGGAGCGTATTATAACTAATAAAGTGATGTCATTCTAGATAAAGCTTGGCCACAAATATGCATCGTATCACACGGTTGTTACTGGAACTTGCTTTTTGAGGTGCTCATATGGATCTAACCTGGTTACAGACAAACTGGAACACTTGCACAGCAAAAAGTTCACCAGTTTAAAACCAGTCAAGTGCTTCAAGTAGTGCAATCACTTGCTCCGAGTGTTTGCACAGTCATGTGTACTCAGAGCTTCTCAGCAACAAGAACATTGTCCCGAGGGCTTTTGTTTTTTTCTTTTTGCTTCAGTTCATTTTCATAGACTGCACTGTTTGGACTCACTCCTCTGATGTCTGCAGCTGCTGTCCCAGCATGCACTGGGTGGAAGGCACGGAGTCCATCAGAGGGAAAGTACACACATAGATCGACATACAGCTTACAGACTTCATGCCTGACAAGTGACTGAAATGTGTGAAAGAGCAAACATGCAAATATCATTGAGGAAATATGAGGGAAGGGCAGCCTGAAGCTTCTTGTTGTCATGTGACAACCAAACCACCATAACTTCAAAACTGTGTGTGAAAATGAACTACTGCTTTACCATTATATAGAAAACCATTTTTTTCTGACATACACAGGGGCTTTCACTTAGATCCTGTAGTTGACTCATTACTCACTTCACCACCCTGTGACCTTCATATTAGAGCTGACACAATTAGACAATTCATTGATAAGTTGATCGATTTCTTAGTCTTCTATGACAGTAAACTAAATGTTTTTTAGGGTTTTGAACTGTCGGTCAGACATAAAATAAATTAAATATATCAACTTTGGCTCTGGGAAATCATGATGGGCATTTTTCACTATTTTCTGATGTGGTTTAGACCAAACAATTAATCGATTAATTGAGAAAATAATCTGCTGATTAATCTGTAGTGAAAATAATCATTAGTTGACTCCCTACTTCATATAAACCGGGGCCATTGTCAAACTAGTGCAGCTTAATGTAAAACTGCACGTTTTTCTTGCTGTGTGGCTCAATTGCCGACCCATTTTTGAAAAGGGGATGACTACAATGATTTTATTTTATCACCAATGTTTCATCACAGTTTGTCTTCTTGCTTTGAAACATGACTTGAAAAAAAAGGAGAACAAAACATCTGTGGTAACAGATGACTCATGCTGACTGATCAATCGTAAAGCCCCCAAGATCGAACCTTTCAGAAGTGTAGACGTCAAAATACTGACATATATTCACATACACATGTACATAATAAAACATGTTAACAGGCCCATTAACAGAATTTTTAGATCCTTAGGAAAACACATGAACTCCCTAACCTCTTCAATATGGCATCCTGTTTATGCAGATGTATTGTCTGTGTTGTGAGCTCTATTTGTTCTGTTGTCTGTTTACAATAGAAATAGAGAGCAAGCCCTTTACTAAAGAGGTCAACAGGTCAACATAAAAAACATCACGCGACTGTGTAGCAAACATTGACTCGCGCTGCAGAGGAGTCGAGCTGAGAATGTTTGCAGCGTTATCTAAGACACACAGACTTTCAATACAGACTAAATCAATTAGCCAACAATTTGGCAATTCCCAGGCTTAAGAGATAACATTATGCACAGACAGCAAACTCCAGTTCGCATAGAGGAAATTATTCTTTCATTTCATTACATTTCCAGCCATCTGGCCTTGCAATATGGCCATGTAACAGGCAGAGAATCAGGCCTCGGGGTGTTTGTGCCAAACTCACTATCTGACTGAAAGCTGGCACGCTGATTCAGTCGGGTGAGCAGGGAAAACTGGGATAAGTTTTATATAACATGTTTTTATAAAGTGTGTCATCGCTTTTCTTGTTCATGTTGTTGTTTTTTGAAGATGTTGTTGCTTAAAGCTGCTCTCATTGAGACTTTTAAATTAGGATCGGATGAAATAATAATGTATAATGTGACAACGTGACAAAGCCACAGAGAATTATCACCTGATTCTGCAGCTCCTCTCAGCTGTAAGAAGCATTTTCACGTTTTTCAGCTCATTGTTTTGGTTTTACAGCCCGCAACTTTACTGTTTCGGTCTCTCAAAGTCAAGACAGACAAAGTTAGCGGCTAGCTGGCGAACACAGTTAAAGAACCAAATATTTCCCTCAGGAGTTGGTGGAGACCAAAACAGAGCTAAAAGAAGAGTTGATATTGGACTTACATTTGTCAGGGGGACACAAATGATAATATTTCTTTGTGTCTGCTGGAGGTGTAAATAGGCAACAGTTTGCTAACAAGTCACCCATATCAACTTTAAGGTGATGGTATGTGAATGTTGCATTTACCGCTTTTTGCACTGCGATCAATTAATGCAGGTTTAATAGTTAAATAGTTCACTTTCTTGCTGAGAGTTCGATGAGAAGATCGATACCACCCTCATGTTTGTGTGTATGTAGGATTTAGTGGCATCTAGCGGCAAGGTTGCAGATTGCAACCTGCTGAATACCGCTGCCCTCACCCCTCCCTTTTAAGCGTATGTCTGCTCACCAAAACTTTGCTCTGTGCTCCGCGAGAGTACTTAACGTTATGGATATGATTTGGATTGTGATATTAAAGATGAGGTAATAATGTTAAACGGAACATGATGCTGTGATATTGTCGCACCAAGCACAGACACACGGACTTTTAAAAAGGGAGCCGTTGTTTGAATAGAGGAGACATTGCTTTTTTTAATGTTTAAATATTGTAAATAAAATGTTCACACACTTATAAATCACCTCATAACCTGGTGATCTCGAGTAACCACGATTGGACGATATGAAAATAGATCGCCACCAAAGTCAAGCTGCCACTTACAACATAAAAACATGAAAGGCCCTCTCTAGAGACAGTTTGTCCATTCTGGGCTACTGTAGAAACATGGCGGTGCAACATGACGGACTCCGTGGAGCAGGACCTGCTCCCTATGTAGATATGAAGGGCTCATTCTAAGCTAATGAAAACACAATGATTCTCAGTTTCAGGTGATTATTATTACACGCTATTTGTCGGCAAACGAGACGCTGCACAGAAGTACTGGACATACAAACTATTGTTCCTCAAAAAGTAATTCACTACGTAACTCCACACAAGATACAATGTGTTCATAAGTGAGTTTTAGAGGTGCTGGTACTGCTTCCAGTTTTTATGCTAAGCTAAGCTAATCGCCTCATACTTAACACACACAAACATGAGATTGGTATCCACTCATCTAACTTTCAGCAAGAAAGTGAAAAATGCCACATTCATGTCACATCGGAGTGAGTGTAATTACCACTTTCACAATCAGGTTTATTGCTAAGTAGGTTTTCACATACAAGGAATTTGCCTTGGTGTTTTGGTGCATAACAATAAACACAGTAAGTAGGAAAGACAAAGCAAACAACCAAAAGTCAAGAATCATAAATAGAAAATAGAAAATTACAATAAAACATATCTGTTTACAAAATGAAAAGAGCTGTACAGCGTTTGAAATGAAGAGGATGGAATGTGCAAGTGTTAACAGTATAAAGTATAAAGAATATGTGCAATGTGCAAAGATAGTAATCCAAAAAATGTGCGTTAATGTGACGCACTGAGTCAGATGTGCAGACTTTACGTTAATGTAGTGTCCACAGGGCGGGATAAGAGTCAGTGTCAGTGGGGGTCCTGGGCCTTGTTGATGAGCTGCAGGCAGTAAGAAACTACTCTTGGGAACTGATGCTTAAAAATGTGGACGTGCCTGAAAAGCAAAGAAACACTTCAACTATTTCAACTCTTACACAACCAACTCTGCAATCTTACAAGCGCCTTGATTGTCTGACATGAACACTCGCAAGTTGTAAACTTAATCTTTCCTTTCTCTACCATCCCATATGTTGTGAAAATATCAAACTATTCCTTTAAATTGATAATTCTGTGCAGGAATCTTTGGTAGTAAAACAACTCATGGGTCATGAAGTAATAATATTAAATGGTATGAATTACTAAATGTGAAACCTTCAGTCCCATTATGAGGTGTTATTGAGCTTCATTTTATAGTTTCTTTATGCCTGCTAATCCAACAGCTTAGACTGTGATGAGCTATTAGAGCATTCAGCTCCCAGAGCAGCTTCAGTGACCTTAGTACGCAGTCCACAGAGGCTTTTCTAGTAAAATGGGACGCTGGACAAAGGCCAATGAAAAAGGGGATGTCAGCAAATCAGAGTTTTTTTCTGCACTCATGTGATCTGCCCTGAACTTCCTTCCCTATAGCCACACCAGAGGGCAGCGAGAAGATTTCAATTCCAGTCTGATGTTAAAGAACATGTCTGTTATTTCTTGGTTTTGGGATTACATAATGACGTTTGAGAAAGGCCCAGGGGCTGTTTATTGAGACAGATAAGGAAGAAGCATGAAGAAGAAATCAGTTACGTTACAGGACAGTGAGAAATGTCACAAAAGCAACAGCTTTATACATTAAGCTGTTAATACCCTCAGATGTCTGTGTTTTACATATCATAATCCTTCTTTTGACTTTTCTTTCCCTCTGTTTCCAGGAACTCCCCCTCACCTCCCTCCTTATCATCACACTTCTTCAGCTTTTTCCACAAGCGATGGATTCAAGCAGAGGTGGAAGAAGTAGACAGATCCTTTACTTAAGTAAAAGTGTAAAAATACTCCATTAGTCCTGCATTCAAGAGTTCAGAATTATTTTTTTTTAACTTTATTTAAATTTCAATATCAGTAACATAAAACATTATCAAACAGTCCTTGACAGATGGCTTCAAGCTGGATTTTTTTCCTTTTCCAATTACTTCAGTCCACATCCCAGCATTTAGAGTACAACATAACTGGAGTCCATCTTTGTAAGAAAACGTCCATCTTCATTTGCAGTTTTGCTGTCATATATTCCACTGTGGAGACTTGTTTCAGTCTCTGAGTCCACTGAGTTTGCGTCGGCGAAAGTACTTTCCTCCATTTTATATTTTTCTAGCAATCAGTAGAAGTATGTATAATATACATCTTTGGTCTTTGCCTGTTACATTTGGGGTGGTTCTCCTCGTAAAAACAACTCAGGGTCCTTTGGGATGGCAATTTTCATTATTTTTTCAATCTCCTCTTTTATGTCTTGCCAAAATCCCTGCAGTACTGGACAGTCCCAGAAGATATGTGAGTGATCCCCAGTCATCCCACATTTCCTCCAACATAAAGCTGATAATGAACCTTTATCAAACATGGAAACTATCGATGGAGTCCTGAAAAATCTCATTTTTATCTTCTAATCGAATTCCTTCCGTAGGCGACTGTTAATTTGTGTTAATACCTTTGTGGCAGTTCAGAAGTATTATAAGCAAAATACACTTAAAATATGAAAAAAGACATTATGTAGAATGGCTGAATTAACATGTAATCAGCATTAATTAATGTTGTATTTTAATGTGGAGCAGTTAAAATAAAATATTTTACTCTGAAGTACCTCACGAGTGTACTGAAGTACACTAATAGAGTAAACGTACTAAGTAGTATTGTAGTCAGGATTTTAAAAGGTCATGGGTGCAATTAATGATTTGTGGTTTGGCTTCCTGGAGTCTCTGCTGGTTATGCGACGAGTACCTGCGCTTAGAAGATAAATAGTTTGACTCTGTAAAACCCCAAAATGTTGTTTTTACATTTTGGTTTAACAAATGAGACATAACGTGATAATTAGTGAGCTTCAGAGGTGCTGGTAAACTGATTTTGGACAGAGCCAGGCTAGCAGTTAGCTAAGCTAACCGTCTGCAGCCTTCTGTTTAAAGGACAGACATGAGAGTGGCATCAATTTTCTCATCTAACTTCCAGCAAGAAAGTGAATAAGTAAATTTCCCAAAATGTTGAAAATACTGACTTCAGTGTTTAGGGTCCTGGTATTTTGTTCCTTTCCAATACTGGATTCAAGGTAGTTATTTCCAGCCATTTATTTACTTTAATAGTTCAGTAATCTTGAAACTCAGACTGATAGTCTAAGACATCTGAGCAGAAATATATGTAAAATAATCTTAGTCTTCAGACCACATTATTCAGAGGTCAGATTATCACATAAATACATTTTATTGTTGGACATAATAGTAGCGAGAGCAGTGAGATCTATCTCACACACACACACACACACACACACACACACACACTCTATCTCTTTCTATATATTAAGCATTTAGCATCATGAAGGGGAATAACATGTTTAACAAATTAAAGCTACATCCTTCTTGATCTCTGAGAGAGAAATATGCTGAAAAATGTCCACACTTGACTGTTTCAGCAGAATAGACCTTTAATGCCTGTATCAGCGTGTCGTGCTCGGCTCATCATGTGACTGTTACTCAGTTCGCTTCAGTGTGGAGTGCACACAAAGCCTGACAGATGTGTTACGGGAGCAACGAAACAAAGCTCACATTCAGCTGAGTCTGTCCTTCACTTCACTGCTTGTTTCTTCACTGGAGGAGCGAAAAGGCCTGATTGTCTTTTAATGTGCTGCACAACAAGCTCTAAAGGTTTATGTGGGGTGATTTCTAATTGACAGCACACTTAACTGGAAATGTTTATCTACTAACGTCTCCGTCAGGTATTCTTCTGAAGCCCCTCTGTTCATTGTTGTTATAGTTCAGTGAGGAATGTGTTCATGTATGTGGATTAATATTTGTTCAGGAGGTGTGGCGGCCTGTTGCTTGTTTGAGCAAACTTTTTAGGTTTTTCATCTCAAGAATGTGAAGTATGAGTTCTCAAAACGAGAAAAGTTTCTCCACCCAAAACTGTGTAACAGGACTCAAACCACCTGTGATGATTATTGTCTCAACAAACCGACATGTTACAGCGGAGATAAAGAAGTAAGGAGGCTTGTTTGAAGCCTCTCAGCAGCTAAAATGGTGAGAATCTGCCCTCTAGTGGTGCGTTTGAGTGCTGACAAAATCCTGGAGATGTGAGACAAGCTTGGTTACTGTCATGTCAAAAGGGTTTCCAGAAAAATCTAAAATTAAGGCCCCTGCATGTCATGTTTTATCTCATGATTAGTATTCTGTACAGATACTGAGGCTATGAGAGTTCATTTGTGTTGCCTCCTTCAAACACAGAGACAATTCAAAGTGCAGAAGGATAAGAGAAGCATTCAACATGTGAAAACATGATAAAAAATGAAAATAATCAATTCAAATAGAATAAAATGAAATGAAGTAATCTAAAATAAGATTAAATACAAGCAGACATAAAAAGGACCACAAATAGAGTTATAGTAATAATTTGCACCAAATTCAATAAAGGAATTAAAAGTGCAGTAGAGAAATTAATCAAATCTTTTGGTGTCAGCTGTTCAATCTGACCAGGAAGTGAAGGGTCATCATTATCATTATGGGCTGTGGCTACATTCAGAATGACAGTATATATATATACCGACATGAACCTGTATGAATAAACTCGTTAGTTAAACTAGTTAATAAATCTTGTCGCCTTACAGAGGAGCAATATATTCAAAAGCTGGCTTTTTTCTTTGTGCTGACTTTAACTTTGAAAAAGAAATGACCCTGATGTCTGTGTCCTGTTGCAGGAATGGTTGGTAAACAAAAAAAAACCTCAAGCGCTCAGAAGCTGCCAAAATTAAAACCAACCATGTTACAAGAGCATGATGCAGACTGTTGATCACACCAGTATTAGTGGTGTTGTTCAGGCCCAATCTGTGCTTCTCCTTGAGTCACACTGACTCACAGTCTATATGTGACATGTCCTGATCACCTCATGGAGATTATGAGGTTTATGGGTCAGAACCAGCTCGTGTTTATGTGTTTAAAAAAAGAACTTACGCATATTACAGGGGCCTGGAGTGAAGTTCTCACATGTGAAATCACCTTTTATAACAGAAATAATGGATTCACTAACAAAGAAAATGACTTTTTATCACTTTACTTTCAGCCCCCCAAGCTTTTATAAGCAGTACATAAACATTTAATAAATGGTTTATAACACACTATAATGTAGTTGTCAGCAGATTGAAGCATTTATTAACTCCTCCTGTGAAGGCTAGTGTATAAACACATAATGAAAGTCTTCACAAAAGAAGTTATACAGTAATTACTTACAGATGTCCTTATATCTGTGCACAATTACATTATAGTGTGTTATAATGTAGCTGTAATATATAAATAAATAAAGATGTAATGAAATCAAGGGATCTGAAGCCTCAGTCTATATGGTGACACGACGCCCCCTGTTGAAATTAATAAATAGCTACATGATAAAATGATTTTTTTAACTGCTTTTTTTAAAAAACAAACAAACATTTTATTATGTTTTACTAGTAGTGACATAGTACAAAGGAATATTTGGCTGCAGAGGCCCATGTTGGACGTTTGGAGCAGAGACAACATTTACAAAAAGGACATTTTAGACCTAAAAATCATCACAGTTTAGATAGAAAAAGTGAGCAGAATATAACAACATCAGGAGAGAGATCATGACTCAAAGTGGCTCAATTAATTTGCTCCACTAAAACTCCTCTGAGAATTATACTTAATCAGAAGAAAAAGAAATGACAGAGATTATGGTAACAAGTAAAGAGACAAAATATTGTGTCTACTCCACATCACGAACCTGAAAAAAAAGCTTGACAGGAGAGACACACCTAGTCTATTTTTCTTACTATGTTTATTGGTTTTAAGGTATAAAAAACAATTTTTTTAAACAAATTTAACTCCCTTCATACTTGGTCAAATAGAACTTTTTGGGAAATATGCTTATTTGCTTCGAGTTCGATGAAGAGAGATACCACTCTAATGTCTGTACGATAAAAGTATGAAGCTACAGCCAGCAGCTTAGCTTAGCATAAAGACTTGAAACAGGGGGAAACAACTAGTCTGGCTCTGTCCAACCAGCACCTGTAAAACTCACTAATTAGCACGTTTTATCTTGTTTGTTTTAATCGACAAAACGACAATTTTTTCCCTGTTTCCAGTCTTAATGCTAAGCTAAGCTAACCAGTTTCATATTTACTGTACAGATGTGACAGTGGGATCAATCTTCTCCTCTAACTCTTGGCAAGAAAGTGAATGAGGTTATTTTGCCAAAACATCAAATTATTCCTTTAAAATGCACTTTCTGATTGGTTTGAATGCACTCTGGCTTTCCATGTGTCACCGTAACATCAAACAATGAATTCAACCATTTTCAGGCAGTCAGAACAACACATTTAAGAGTCAGTTTTATTGGATTTTTCAGTGAATAACAAACTGAACACCCACTGAATGAGCCCCAATGTAGCAAACTCCACCCGTCTGGTCATCCACGGTGGATCAATACAAACACGAAGCGTGACCCTGTTGTGTGCCACCCATTAAGTGATATGTGGAGGGGGTCTGAAGAGCTCTGGTCATGCGTCACAACACACAGGTGTCTCTCCACCAAACAACATCAGTGCCCAGTGACGCACCGTCAGAGCCCTGCGGCTGCTTGCTCAGTGAGGTTCACATGGAGTTGATGGAGGGGATCACTTTAGAGGATTAGCACTGTCATCTGTCTGGATTACAGGAGGAGCTTACCTGCCCATCTGTCACCTCCAGACTGAGGTAGACACTCTGTGTGGTTATTTATTTATTCAGATTAAAAACATGACACTATGGTCCCAGAAAAGGAACAGAGTCAGTGTCCGGATTGTTCTACTCTTCATGAATGCATCGTAACTCCCTGCCAAAGGATGCAATGCCCTCATGTACTTCATGTAGCCTTTGAGATGAGGAAAGTCAAGGATGTAATAAAGGGTAAACCCACCAAAACTCACCCTAAATTCCTTTTTTATGTGAGCTAAGACAGCAGTATTCAAACATACAGTGCTAACCTGATCAACACCTCTTTCCAATTAGGTGTATGTTATAAAAGGTTAATAAGGTGTAGCTAATATCTAGAAAGTAAAAGGTCAAACTTTCAAATCTGGAGGGTCTTCATTATAAATTAAAGACCCAGATAAAAAGAATATAGCACAACATACAGCAGCCTAATGAGGCAACCTAGCAACCTATAAAATGTCCTTATTAATGGCTTATTTCTGCTATTTAAGCCATTTAGAACAACTTTTAAATCCTTTTCAGAGTATGCAATATTTAAAAATACTCACACATGTACGTAAAACAGCATAAATGAAAACAGTTTTTTACATTCACACCCTTCAAACTCTGAAATAAAACATTTTTAATAGTGTTTCTCTTTAAAGGTGGAGTCTACGATTCTGGAGCAGGATTGTTGATATTTGAACTCAACAGACAAACAAATACACCCCTCCCTTCAGTGCTCCTTCAGAAATTCAAATTCATGGATGTGCATTGCCAAGGCAACAACACTAACAGCTGGGCCAGCTGACCAAAGTAGAAACATGGCGGAATCCAGAGCGTCTGCTGCCCGAGCCTCAATAAGTAACGTTTCACAGGCAAAGACGTGTAACTCCAAGGGAAGGAATGTGAGGTCTGCTGTGTCAAGTAAAATATTTTCATAACGACTTGGCAAGGTAATATCTCTGATGTTATTTATGTTTCATTACTATTATGGTGTAGCTCCGTTCCTCGTGGGCGAGGATGTGGAAGAAGGAGAGTAGCCGGCAGAAGCAGAGGACACCAGCTCCACACAGCGATACTCACAACTGACCTACTGGTTCTGTGAAACACAGCAAAACTAATGTTACCCACCTGTCAAGCAGAAGGAGAGCTAAGCAACCTCCACATCCGTCTTCATGCCTTTCAACTCTCAGAGGTCTCTCCAACGTTGAAAAGTCTCACCGATGTTGACGCAGCTCTTTCCCCTTGTCTGATCATATTTTCTGTTCTTCAGACCTTCTCCTCTTTGGCTGTTTCTCGGCCATCTCTCCTTCTTGACAGCGAGTTCAGCACGTTAGCATGTGCCTGTGCACAACAACTGTCCTGTGCACGAGCACGAGTTGTGCGGCTCGGTCCGACTGTTTGTTTCCCGTTTCCGGAGCCAGCGCACACACAGAGTGGACATCTAGCGGACCGTGAGGAGATATTCACTGAATTTGACAAAAAGTGTGTTGGATTAGAATCGCAGACTCCACCTTTAAGGCTGAAAGCTGTCTATTATGACTTGACCATGTCCAACATAATTTACACTATTTACAGTTTATATAAGTGCATATATTTTATTTAGTTGTTTATTTAATCACTGTATCTTGTTTTTATTTTTTTAATTTGAATCACTGCTCAGTTTTAATAGTGTTCACCTTCATTAATCTTGTTTTTATTGTCTTGTGAAGCACGTTTTGAAAAGTGCTTCATAAAGTTTATTGTTATTATTATTACAGTATGTTATGTTAATAATAAATGTGTTTATTTTTGTAGTATATGTATGTATTTTTATATTGCTAATGTTTAACATTTTAATGTTTTCTTTTCATGTAAACTTTATATTGAATGTAGCTTACTATTGTTGTTGATTCACTATTGATTTGTTGTTTTCATAGACCTTTTTCACCGAAGACATTTTGATATGTTACAGGTGTAAATAATAAAATGAATGATGGCTGAGTTCCATTTAGCTGCTTCAGTTTCAGGGTCCTGGTAATGTCACACTTCACACAAAATCAGAGCGATCATTACTGTTATTTTACTACTACGACAAGTCAAAATGTCCGCCGTGAAAAAGACCCATTTTAATGACTTGCTTTGAGATGGTGGGCAGGTTTGATGGTTTAACCATAATTAATTTGAATTACTTTAAATTGTTTTTTGTTGTTGTTGTTTATTCAAGAACACAAACGATAAATTGAAACAGAAAACACACTGGTTCACACTGGTTTTCTGTTTACGCTGTTGAATGTTGGTGTTTCTGCTCTGACTAAATAGAGTTCATAGTTCACCCAGCATTTTATTTAGCAGTGTAACACTGAGGAGGAGGAGGAGGAGGATGGTGGTTGTGGTGGAGGTGTGACAGGGATTTTAAGGTTACTGTGAATATGTGCAGAAGGAAACCGTCTGAGGTTAGCAGCTCACGCCCACACGCAGAATAAACCAACAAACCTTGATATCCACCTACACAACGACTGCACATTCAATCTGGACTCTTTACCTCTCTGCCTCTCCATCATCAGCACCACATCGCCAACATTTCCTCCTGCAATTAGCACGTTTCCCCCAACCCTCCTGTAATTCATCCGTGACTGTTCTGGGCCTGTGAGACTCATTATCTACGGGAAGTTAATTTACACGGGCTGACCTCTTGCAGATGTTGCGCCACTTAACTAAGCTGCACGGCGAGCCCACACTACACCAACCCTGCCCTCAAGAAAACATCCTTTGATTTATCTCCCTCTTTCCATCTCGCCGCTCAACCCACTGTGTCCTCTTTATCTGCCTCTTCATCGCTCTCTAGCTCCCTTTCAGCTGATGGAGCTTATTGTGGACAAATAGGCTTAGGAGCATCACTATGGCAACGGCAAATCGTAAAAAGCTACATAAGCACTTCATCAGGGGCCGTGATCCAATGGCTCCCGTTGGAGATGGTGCCCCCAACCTCCTGCAACAAGTAAAGGCAGGCCAGAGAGGCTCCTGGGAGGAGGAGGGGAGAGACGAGAGAGAGGTGGAGATAATACTGTGGGATTGAGAGAGAGGACGGGAGAGCAGGGAGAGGGAATCCATTTCTCTTCTCTCTCTGCTTTTCACTCAGCCAGTCTTGTCTCTTCAGCATCCATCCAGCTATCTGATTTCTGAGGACTTTTAATTCTGCTTTTCAGTGATTTTGTGTCTTGTGGAGTCCAAGAAAAACTTAAAAAGAAGAAGAAGAAGAAGAAGAAAAAAGAGGTAAGGAAAGGCCTCTTTTTTTTAAACTGTTCTTTCTGAATTCTGCTTTGGCGTAAACGGCAACAAACTGGACCAAATGACTGTGACCAGTGATGTTTCGACATATTCAGTGGCTTCGTTTGAATCTGTCAAAAGTATCCAGAAGTCCAGGCGTGAAAACTGTTGGTCGTAAAACTGAGCAGCAGGGATATTCTTGGGAAAAGGAAGAAAGAAAGAAAGCTCAAGCCAACCGGAAATGTATTTTTTCTGTTATTCATGAGGAATAAGTCAATTTTGGATGTCCCAAAAGCTGGCGAATGTGAGCGAGAGAAAAAAGCTCACCTATCTCCTACTTAGAGCTGCAACAATGAGCAAAGATGCCCAAAACCTTACAGGCTCTCAAATGTGAGAGTTTGCTACTTGTCTTGGCCTTGCTTTATAGTAAATTGAATATTTTGAAGACATGTTGTTTTTTGTTAAAAGGATTTTTTGGGGGAGTTTTTCCTCATCTGAATCGAGGGTCTAAGGACAGAAGGTGTCGTATGCTGTACAGATTGTAAACCCCCATGAGGCAAATTTGTGATTTGTGATACTGGACATAATAAATAGATTCAAAGATTAATTGAGGAAATAATGGGATGATTAATCAAAAATGAAAATAATCATTAGTTGCCCTACTCCTGTTTATTATTTATTCAACTTATGTATTCCTCCTGTAAAAGAACCTTCATTAAAACAATATTTAAGTACACAGAATAACAGGACAGTCGCTGGTCTAACATACAGAGGTACTGTGACTATTTGAGAGACTGTCTTAGCTGAATGTGTTTGACTCCATTTTGAAGGTTTAGTCCAGAGGTACGAGCAGGGCTGTGACTAATCTCACTCTGTTGCTTTGTTGTGAAAGCTTTACTCTGCACATGTTGATAATCTGACCTCCAGCATTAAAAACAGCCCCACTACAGTGAAGTAGAGTTGTATAAAGCATGTACAGCAACTGTGGTTTGGAGGACAACCCCAGCATGTGAACAGATTGACCCAAGAATAAAAGAGGACAGTTACAAAACTAATAAAAGACGTGTTACAGAGAGATTACCTACAAAATGTGTACAAGTACAACATAAAAACGTGTACTACTGCTAAGAAATACACAGTGTGAGCTGTATAAAACTGTGCTACTGAAGCACGCTGAAGGAGATCACGCCCCAGGCTACTGATTGTTTTCAGTATCAGTTAACTTTTCTATTATTTTCTCGAATTAATTGATCAGTCTTTTGACCTTTTAAATGTCAGACAAGTGAAAAGTCTCCTAAAGCTCAAGGCGCTCAATTCTTCAAATAGATTGTTTTGTCTGACCAGTCCAAAGCCCAAAGATATTCTGCAACTAATGATTATTTTCATAATCGATTAATCTGGGGATTACTTCCCACAGCCCAAGGTGACGGCCTAAAATGTCCCGAAGATATTCAGTTTACACTGATACATGACAAAGAAAAGTAGCAAACCCTCACATTTGAGAGGCTGGACAACGTTTATCATTGTTTTTTGCTTGAAAAATGACTGAAACGATGAATCGATTATCAAAAGAGTTGCATCGTCCAATCAATTAATTGACTAATCATTTCAACTGTCACAAAAGACAAAGAAAACCCTAACCCTAACCCAGCAAATCTTCACATTTGAGAAGTTGGAACTGGAGAATATTTAGCATTTATACCTGGAAAATGACTTGAATGGTTATTTAAGTATCGAAATTGTTGATGATTAATCTTCTGTCGATCGACTAATCAATTAATCATTTCAGCACGAATCATTGTAGTCATGTCTTTGTGTAGTCTTGCCAAAACATGGACCTCATGTGGATCGTGAAACTAAAACCTTTTCCTTTGAATTAACAACAATACCCTCATCAGTGGCCTCTTCTGTCATGTTTTTGTACTTTCATCACAAAAAAGCGACACGAGCAAAAGACTATTGAACTGAATTGAATACAACATCTGTGGGAGCGGATACGACACCTGTAGAACAAAGAACCAGCGGAGGAGGNNAGAAATAAAGTATCAAAACTTAAAAGGATAGAAGGTCTTCTCCACAAGTGCAGCATTTTCAAACAGCCTTGAAAAACACCTGAACTAGACAATCAATTAAATGTTCAATATAGCAGCTTGCTGTATTGTTTGTTTTGTTTTATTGCTCTCACATTTCAAGCTCTGCAAAGTACAGAGATTTCAATTACTGTGTAACCTTTCCAAAATGTCTGCCAGCTCATTACTTTTAATAAAAGGAGCAAATCTACTCTGTAGGCAGCATGAATTCTCCTTTTATTCACACAGCCTTGCAAAAATCCACTTTGAAATCAATTAATTTGAGCTTGGCAGTAATGTTTTGTGATCTACTTTAATTTGAGGTCACATCTACTCATTTCAGTGTGAATACTACCTCTGATTGTCTTTCCCTCATCAGGGGGCTGTGAAGAGGGACAAGGCCATGGCCTCCTGGTTCAACTGGAATGAGCCGTATTACCGGAGCCCCCGGAGGGACCCGGCAGACGTGGTCACCGACACCCTGATGCTGGAGTTCAGCTGGCAGCTGAAGGAGGCGGAGAGGCAGCAGAGAGAGAGGGAGAACGAGTACCGGCGCCTCAAGACCGGGGTGGACTACAGCTGGCTGGCCAGCACTCCTCGCTCCTCCTACAGCATCAGCACCGGGGAGAAGCTCGGCCTGGAGGACCTCTGCTCCAAGGTGCCACCGCCCTGCTGCGGCCTGGTCATACTCAAGTAAGGAGACACAAAAACTCACAAAATGTCCCCTATAAATCTATTTCAGCAGAACAAACACTTTTACTTTTATACTTTAAGTACATTTTGCTGATAATACTGTTGTACTAATGTATAGATTTCTTTTAAGTCACTTCAAGGGTGAATCCACTCATAAATATATCTTATATATATATAAATATATATATATATATATTTTTTTACAATATTTTACCATTTAGTTGTAAATTTCAACCAGTTTCTCAGCTGTACAGTCAGCGGAGAGACAGACTCTAGTGATAAAGTAATTTAGAGATAAATTCTGGATCTGACTGACAGTGAGTCATGAAAAAGCTCAGAGGACACAATGAGAGCAGCCATGGATATTTCACCGAGGGACAGTTTCTCATTCAGAGCTGGAAAACTCATTTGGATATAAAATCAAATTTTATACTTGCTGCTGCTGACNCGTTATATTGTAATATTCATGGTGCTCAGCGCAAATTATTCATGATGCACAGTAAAAGGAACCTAAACTATGAACATATTGCTTCATGACTTTAACTAAAAGTTATGTTATGTTCAGGCTCATTACCACTGACTATAGAGACAGGCAGGTTTAATGGTTTCCCTGAAGAGAAATAAAGGCTTTGTTTGTTATGTGATTTAGGTGAGATTAAAAGAATACGATGACATTTTGGGAAATACGCCCACTCGCTTTCTTGGCAAGTGTTAGATAACTGACCATTGGCAAGCTCATTAGCTTGGAGAGCTTTATTTTCCCTCTCCAATAGCATTTCATATTATTGAATGAAATGGTGGACAGTGGTGAACAAAAGACCAGAGGCAAGTAAACACAAAATTTCTGGGAGTTATTGTGACTGATCAGTGCTAGCCCGGCCGGCTACCCAGTTAGCTTTTAGCTTGCCAGCTACAGCAGTTTGTCCTGTTGGTATAGTCACTACTATATTATACTATATAACCAAATATTTCTTAAAGACTGTTCATTAAAGGTCGCTAAAAAACAGAAATATTAAATAAACAATGATATTAGATTGTTTTTCAAAAAACAACCATCCTTATCTAAACATATGAAGCGAGCCACACAACATACTGTTGACAAAAGGCTCTGTTCAAAGACCAAATCTTTTACTTATTAGCGTATTTGCAAATGTTTTTGTTTTGAATGAGGTTTGAACCCAAAAGTTCTGGTTTCACTTCTGCTCTCTATAGCTCCAAGTCTAACTAGCCAGAATGACTGAAAACACCTTTGTGAGTGAGTACTGGATCTTTAAATTCATCTCTTCACCATGAAAGTACACTCTTAGGAACAATAAGCTCTGTTCATTTTATAGTTTTGGCCAAAAATAACCATTAAATGGAAGAAATATCAGTTCCAGATTACCACCGAAACTTAATTAATTGTTCCTTGGCTCAAGTCCAACGTGTCCTTTAAATTTCACGAAGGTCGGCTCACATGATTTCACGACACGTTGCTGACGGACAAACACTAAGCGTCGTCTTTGGCAGAGACAGGAAGAGGTTTTGACTTTGGCGTCTCCGTCCTTTAATCTGCAGCAGAGAAGTCCTGAGCTTGTTTGAGCATCTGTTCACAGGAAGCCGCTGAGGTCTCAGGTGTCTTGTTAGAGTTCGACAGTTTTTGGGAAGCAGTTTGACTGGTGTTAATGTGAGTGAGCAGCGAGGTGATAAACGCAAAGTGGAGGTCACACACACACACAACAGGGACCAACTGGGGGATGTTTGTGTGATTTTAATTAGCTGTACAGAGGAGGAGTCCTCAGTTGTCAGATTGGCTGTGAAGTGTAATTAACTGACAGGTACATCAGGGATTTCCCAAACGCCAGCATGTCCTTTAGATTCTTCTACAAATCGACTGTTAATCTACCCCACATTAAATCTTAGTAAAAATTTGGATAATAACAAGAGGATTGACTGTATGAAAATTATCAAGGGGGGATATTTTATCTTATTCTTCCTTTGTGACATGTATTTTAAGAAGCAGGTCAAACAGTTACACGAGAAAGATGGCCTCTCTGTTATGAGGAAACTCCATATCTGCTCAGGAAAACGCAGTAAGCTGCAGTTTAAAGCTCCAGAAAAAGCTAATAACTGGACCTGAAGTTAAACTAAGCCACTGATGTTTCTGATGCTGTACATTTGTAAAACTGGCTTATATTTTCAATGATTATAAGCTGAGAAAAACAGCAGCTCAAACTACTCTGGATCTTCCTGAACAGAT
This sequence comes from Oplegnathus fasciatus, assembly GCA_003416845.1. NCBI lineage: Eukaryota > Metazoa > Chordata > Actinopteri > Centrarchiformes > Oplegnathidae > Oplegnathus > Oplegnathus fasciatus. The sequence goes on from NTHP01000759.1 coordinate 172,314, forward strand.
GGAACTTATAATAATAACAGAGGAGATGCGGTTGAAAAGAAAAAGCCAAGAAAGGGACGTTAAGATTGATTTATTTTTTGCCGAACTACTGCTTTCAAGGTGAAGAATGACCTTTCATGCTCAATCAATAGCGTATTATTATCGCGTGTGAATCCTCTACTAAAGGTTAACTGATCTATCAATCTGAGAATGACAGCAGGTTTCAGTCCTGTATTTTCATGTGTGGTTAATACACTATAATAAAAATGATTCTGGCCGTGAATGTGATCCAAAAAGCATAGTTTCTCTTCAGAGATAACACGTGTTTGTGTCTAAGCGGAGGAAAGTAGGCCAATCATCAGTTTGCTGGAAGCACTTACTGGAAAGCAGGTTCCCAAATAGATGTCTATTTAAAGGCTTGTTAAGGCCTCAACGCCTCTTGTTAGTAGGAGGAGGAGGAGTAATTTGTGGGGTTAGCAGAAGTGTGCTGGTCACACAGATGGGGGGCTGATGACTGTGATCCATGTGTTTTATAACATTTGTCATTATGCGGATGTATTCTTGCTCAAGAATAAAACCCTGGTACAAATAAAAATCTTGTTTCTAGCCTTGAGATTCTTTAGTTCACCTGCATGTTGTGGTGCTTTCATGTTTTATTGTTCCGTCCTTGTCCGTATTTGTGGCATTATATAATATTGTTTCATATATTTTATGGTCACACTTATACTTCATTTCTGGATTCATGTTTCAGTTTTATATCACTTCTTTATCGTCTGTGTGTTAGAGATGGTTAAGTGTGTGTGGATAGGGATGAACTGATTCTGTTATTGAACTGATTTTCATTTATATTTGTGTACTTCCGACTAAGTCATTTTCCCTTAAAGTGGCTATCATCAATATTTTTATATGAACAGTAAATCACATGACTTTGTGTAATGTAAAATGGTGATAATTATCACTGGACTCTGCAGTTCCCCTCAGCTCCACAGAGTTTCAGTATCTTTCAGTGTTTCATTGTTTTGGTTTTCCGGCCCACCACTTTACTGTTTTGGTTCACTCTCACCGCTCTCATCAACCTCACTTCCAGCCGCAGCAGGCAGCTGCAAAAAAATCAGTTTATAGCAGGATTAGAGTAACTTAGCTTGAGGCTGAAAAGCAACATTTCAATGGCCTCTGTTTCCCCTCCGACCACACTGATGGGCATGGTTGAGTGTGGTCAGCAGTGTGCTTTGTTGCACCTGTAAACACATCCAACAGTGATGTCACGGTATCCTGGAGTACACTTGTACATCACTGCAGCAAGGTGAGAAGTTAAACCACTGGAGGTCAGCAAAAACAAGATTTTTCAGGGGCTGAAGCAGAATGTGATAAATTGCCTTAAGTGATGTCACCTGAGTCAGAGCTGAAGACTACAAGACTACTCTGTAGCCCGCTCCTCATCTCTGCTTGAGGCTAGCAGCTCGAGGCTACATTAGCTGAAACTATCATAACACACCTGAATCTCAGACTGAACTGTCAGCAGTCGCGTTGCATTGTGGGTAATGTAGGCACCAGGTTTTTACAAAGAAGAAGAATATGTGGAATACAAAAAAATAATTTTGATTCATCTAAACTGTCCATCATGAGTCAGACAATGCTAAATAGGTGAAGAACTCTTAACTGCTCTCCCAGTATGGCAGAAAATAACATTAAACTGACAATCTGGGCAACTACATGGTCACTACATAATGTCTCATCAGCTCACTGCCCCTGTTTTGTTTTTTATTCTGCTCAGGTTCAGGGAAGTTATGCAGGCCAATGAGCCCGAGGTGCAGGAGGTGTCTTGCCTGTTTCGCTCCGTCCTCCTGGAGGCTCTGGATCACCTGAAGGAGGAGCAGGAAACGCAGCGGCTGGCCCGCCAGTGGAACAACAAACGTGCCATGAGCATGTCCCTTGTGAACTTCAGGTCCCGCATCAAGATCAACCCGTTCGGAAGCACAGTGGGCCTGACCTCCGCCACGGCCGACGGGGCGGGGCTGAGCGACCTCAAAACCGTGTCGGAGGACGTGGAGAGAGGGATGGAGAAGGAGGAGAGGTCGCAGAGGGTGTGGAGCATGCCTGACTTCAGATACAAAGGAAACGACAGCAGTAAGGTTGTCTGATGTGGGGCATTCATGGGACAGTGATGATGGGACGTTTCAGCGGGACAGATGCTGATCTCCAGGCCCCTCTGCTGCAGTATGTCCACTCTGCACCAGGCGGGGATGGATGAATCCCATAATCCTCCTACTCTTTTCAGTATGAGACCAATCAGCATTTACTGCTTTAACTCCACACCTGAAGGGGCAACGTCAGGTGTTTTTCTCAGATCTTCTGTAACTTGACAGCACTCCTTTTTTGGACTTGAAACAGTTTCAGCTTTGCGTGAGATTATCGCCTCTTGCAGTGATGCGTCTTATATTTTGTAGACATTGGCATCTAAGCATTGAGGGCTATTTACTGTAGCCTGGTAGGGATATTTACGTAATTTAAAGGCTTTCTTGACTCCTAAATGTTGCAGGAACAAACGAGATATGTTGGTGTTGTTACCTCACACAACACAAAATGGCTGCAGAGGTGAATGATCTTTTAGGACAGAATGTTTTGCTTGATATTTACGTGTAAATGTTACTCATTTAGTCTTGAGACAAATAATTGGTAATAGTCAAAGCTCACATTAACATCATTCAGAGGGTGAGTCATGCTCTCTACAGACTGTTGTTGTGTTTTCTGTTTTCTTCCAACAGCACAATAATACATCATCCAAGGTCAGCAAACTGAAAGCTTTCCTTCTGTTCATTTGCAAGAAGGTGTCAAAAAAGAAAAGGCGCAAAGAAATTATCACTAAATGTTACCAGACCTTTTGAAAAAACATTTCAAAGTAAAATCTTTCCAGCAGTTTATTGCCGTTTCTTTTCTGTTTGTCACACAGCAAAATTCAACAGTACACAACAGGTTTACTCCATCAGCCATATAAAGCTTTCAGCTGGATCAATACAGGGGGACTAACAGTGGTTGTATTTTATATTTCAATTTAATAAAATGACTCATGTTGAAACAATATTCATGACAGAATTTGGGGGAATGTAGGTTATGAATTACATATACAATTATCATTAAACAACGCAAAGTCGATTCTCATATCATTTTAAGCTAAATGTACACATTAGAAACTATGATATCAGTACACACTGATAACACTGTGGTTCCCACAGATAAACATTTACTGTGGAAACAGGATGGTCAGTTATCTACAAAAAATATATGTATGGGCAGTCCTAAAGGTAGTAAGGTTGACATGAATGATTGAAACCAGCCAGCAGGTAAAAAAAATAGGTCAGGTGTTGGGGAGTACTACTGCAAATGTGAAAGACGTTGTATAACGCATTTTGAGGCTTCTCAAGTGATGTCACTTGAGTCAGTGTCAGCTGGGGCTGAAGACTACAAGTTTGAAAATAAAAAAAATCTGAGTGTGTGGAGTTAGAAAGAAATGAGCTTACCGGACCTCTGTAGCTGCTCCTCATCTCTGCTCGGGGCTGCATTAGCTGCTGCTAGCATAACAGAGCTGTTGGTGGTCGTGTTGCATTGTGGGTAATGTAGTCACCAGGTTTTGTCAAAGAAGAGGAATGAGTGGAATAAAAGAGAGGAGATCTCTGGTTCTGCTGTTCCAATTTTTAACTGTCTGTTGTGAGTCCCACAATGCAGGAGAGCAACCATCTAATCGTTTCAGCTCCATACCACGTAAAGCCAAAGATTTCACAGGACAGAAGAGGAGGATGTGGTGTGAGAAGGTCACTGTAGGTGCCACACAGAAACATCAGAGATCCTGCAGGAGCGTTGCTGCTTCTTGTTGTTCACGTCATAGTCACACTTACTGTGATAATTAGTTCATCATAATGCTAAATTATGATTTTGACTGATGTCTGAAGTGAGTGGAGCATCAAATCCATTGACAGTTGGTGTCCCATTTTAATGTACAATTTGTATTTGTATCATCGCCCCATTTAAAGCCCTCTCTGGCCAACTCTTAAAAGTCCAACCTAAATTCAGAAATCAGATTAGGTCATTTGTCTAACAACACTATTCAGGTCGGAGCTGGACAAACTTTTTCATGTCAGTCCACCTCCAGACCCCAGATATGCACTCGGGTTGTTTTGTTTACTATCAACGGGAGAAGATGGTTTTATTCATTGATAAAATGTTCCAGTGATACACACACAGGACTAATAGTATTCCCCCTGGGTCCTCCATGTTTTAATTATCCTCCTCAGAGCTGCACATCAATGTGAATCAACACACATTAAGAAGTAGGACAAACTTCCTTTATCCTCTGCTAAATGGGACAGTACAGGACTCACTGACTGAACGTAGGATTTAGGAGAAATATGCACTGTGTCGCAGCGCAGAGATGATTAACACTTCGGCGAGAGCGCTTCTCTAATGCCGGTAGGCAGCTAGCTAACGCCATTCCTTGGAAAGATAAGAGCCGTAATTTATCAAACATCTCAGAGAAAGGCTGTTGATCCAGGATTAATTTTCTGTTTCAGATGAGCTTGTTGAGAACACACTGCTAATCAGAGGAGCTGAATTAATACTGTTGAGAGGGAAAACATCATTTCAGATGCAGAGATACATAACTGCTGACACTTACAGGCACAGAGATTTTACACTTACGTGAACGGGATTTGTGCATTTTGTTTAAACTTGTATGTAGATACAAAAAAGATAAGGCTTTCAATCATATATTTCAAGACAATAACCTTGAAACATACTTTATTTTTGACAGAATTCTGTGTCCAACCACTCTTAAACACATACTGTAAATAATGAAGGTGAATCCAGTCTTAAAAGATCAAATCTGAGACTTAGACTGAGCCGGCGCTGATGCTTGACAGAATTCAACAAGTAATACTTGAGCAGTAATTGTATACAAAGCATGTTTAATATATGCAAATGAATGGACATTTCATTCATCAAACAGACAGCAGCAGGGCTGTGAATGACATTTGTTTTTCATGTATTTATTAAACCTCTAGTCCTAATTAATTTAGTTTTTTCTATGTGCACAGCTTTTAAGATGGAAAATAATTAATTCCACCAAATGAACGATGTTCAGAGTTGAGCCAACCAGTGACTGCTTTCAGACGCTTCAAGTAACTGCATTCTTTATACTGTTGTATCTGTTGCTCAGGTAACAAGGGAAGTAAAATCTACAGTAAATCCAAATGTGAACAAAGCCCGCTGTTGGGTCACAGTGTCAGCCTACAACAGGGGGCACTCTGTTTCCACCCTGGAGGAGGATTGTAAAGTGTTGTCCCACTGATTCAGCATCAGTTTCTTACAAGAGGGAAAGGATGAATAGAAAACATTATCTTGTTCACTGTGGTGAGATGAAAGAAGATGCAAACTTTTACACACACCTGTATGTGCTGATTTACACTACCGTCACTATTTTCTAATGCAGCACTGTGGATCCTGCTGACTGTTCAGAGTGCAGCTCCTCTCTGTGCAGAGAGATGTTGGTATGATACAAAGCACACATCGTCATTAACATGGAGAATGGCAGACTGATGGTGTACTGAACTGTTCAGAAGTGCTAATAGAATCTGCATAGGCTTCAGGGTTACAGCGGGTGAGTAAATTTAGCCGCCGGAGTGCTTGGCACACTCCTCTCCTCCACTCCGCTCGGTCCTCGGAGCCGGTGCCAGATTACATTATCAGCCGGGGGCTGATGTGTTTATGTGTTTATGCTTTGTCACTGATACAAAAAGACCAGACTGCGGAACCGACTTGCAGGTCTGAATGAGGATAATACAACGTTAGGTAGGCAGCAGAGAAAATGTACTCGGATTAAAAAAAAAACTTTTTCAATCACCGGCATTGAGCTGAAGGCTGACTCAGTAGGTTTCTAATATGTGAGTCAGTGTTATATGAGCATATTACTAATACTCTCCAGCACTAAATGTTCCCGTACTCTAAAAATACAATGGTGTTGTCGCAGTTCAATGCATTAGCTCTGTGCTGCGGCAGTTCATGACCTCAGATGTTTGGCTCTCTAATTCTGAACTGACTGTGTTCAATATTACATGAATACAATAAACACTCATATGAATAATTAAAATAAGATATATAAAAGATCTAATGATTTGTGATGTAACCTGATAAGTAATTTAAACTCAACTCGTTATTATGAAACATCATTCTGGTTTTTATGTGTTTCATTATAGAAGTTTTTTATTCTGAAATTCCCCTTTTCAAAAGTCTGTTTTTATTTCATAGTGACACTTTTCCTTCAAAGTAATAACTGATCTCAATCTTTTTGGGGTCCTAAACATCTGTGACACCGGCAGTTCTTGGCAGTTTGACAGATTCTGTCCTTGGTCTGTTTCTGCAGTAAAGACACGTGAAGACAGTTTCACCTGGTTTTCACTTGTCAGGAATTTATTTCCTCTCAAAACACGTCACACGAGCCAGCAGAAACTCCGCAGGTTAAATCTGGCTAACTAAACGCTTAAAAGGCTGACTAACTCTAACTATTAAAAACTTGCTAGCATAGCAACGTTAAGGGTGCCATGCCATTAGTCCGACACCCCAGTAGTCCGAAAAATTGTCCCATTGGACTGAAAGCCCATCTGTCCAACAGCCCGTTATGCCGCAAACAAATTCCCATTGCTCTGACAGCCCATTTATCTGAAAATACAGTTAGAAAGAACTAACCATTCGCTGCTTCAAACAATCACCCATGTGCGTCCATGAAGAAAACGTGAATAGCTTGTTCTTCTTAGGGGATTAAGCCCTCATTACCATCGTAGTATCGCTGCTGCAGTATGCTACATAATGCCGTTGTGCATAATAATTAGCCATGTGCTTTTGTTTGTATGAGAAACTAACCCTAACCTAACCCTAATCCTCTAAGAAGAACAAGTACATTCTTTCTAAGTGCAGGGAGAGTGTGTATTTTCGGATAAATGGGCCGTCGGAGCAATGGGAATTTGTTTTCGGCACAACAGGCTGTTGAACAGACGGGGTTTCGGTCCAATGGGACATTTTTTGGACTATTGGAGTGTCGGGTTAATGGGCCGTCGGAACAATTGGCAGTCCCCACATTAAGGCTGGAAATGTCCCATAATTGAAAACTCTCTGTAGTAGCCAGTGTTGCACTGAATATCTTCTGTTAAATACCTAATTATTTAGTCCTCGAATATGATCGGACCCCCTATTTCTTCAAATGTAATTTCCAACTACAAATACAGTAGTTTGGCATTGTTGTTGTTCTAGTTAACATTAGCTAGCTGGCTAAATTTGGTAGCAGTTGTTGAGCTTGCTGAAAGAGGCTGAGGGCATGAGGTTGGCTGAAAGGTGAGGGGAGATGATATAATATATGAAATAAAAGTGTCCTTGGGTAAAAACAATATCATGAAATAAAAACAGACTTTGAGAAAAGGGCATTTTGAAATAAAAAATTATTTTATGAAATAAAATTGAACTCCAATAAAATGAGTCGTTATTGAAACAAGAATAATGAAATAACATTTGAAAATAATGAGTTTTAATAATTTCTTAATACATTTTTACAAAGTATTGGCTAATTTATAAATTTGACTGTATTTCTATAATTATATGATTATGTTTTTCATAATGTCTTATTCATTTATTTACTGTGGAACACTTTGGGGCCCCATATGGAACAACATGCCCAAATTTAGTTTTAGGGTGGATTTTCCATGTAGTTTGCTTAGCAGAAATGAGAAGTCCTGGCTCTCCTGAAGGTGTCAGGTGGCCCCTGTGGCTGGTGCCATGTTACACTGCTGGCTATGCTGAGGCAGAAGCTCAGTGAGGAAGAGATTCAGGTCATGAAACAGTGCATATTTTAACACATTTGTTTACAGCCATTCATTTCCACAGTGCAGGGCTGCTTAGATGTGAGATACACACAATTACGAGCATGAGAATAATCAGTTCTAAGACAAAATGGATTCTTGGCCACATTTCTCACTGTCTGTTAGTCTTATGCATCTTCAGAGGAATTGTCTCCTCATATGTGACGTTGTTTTTTGATCTGTGTTCTGCATTGTTTGTTTCTATCTTGCCAAGTACTAAGTCTTATTTTTAGTTGTCTCTTTATGAGTCAATGCAAGTTGATCCATGTTGACAGTGTGCTGAGGCGGAGGGTGGAGGGCGGACTTCTGAGACTGTGTGTTTTTGTGTGCACGGCACCGTGCAACTTGCGTGTCTAGTGTGTCATCAAAGATGCATGGCAGTGGTGTGAGATCTGATGCGGATGTCACCGCCTGCCTATAGAGCTTGTGTATCGTCGCGTGAAGAATACTGTCACTGTAAACATCCTGACATCAGTCGGTTGAGGCTGCTATGAGACTGTAACACACAGGTGCACAGGGACACTTGTACAGAGAAATCAATCCTTTTTTGGCTCTGTGCTCTGGATTTTCTCTGCCAGTTGCGCTTTAAGATGCCTGAGGATAATACAAAATAATGCAATTTCGAGGAAGAGCAAGGGAAGAGAAAAAACACTGATGCAGGTGGACATTGGAAACTGCCAGATCATCCCTAGAGGTAAAGGGGGTTACATATTAAATCAAGAGTGACTTCTGTTCCTGTGAATGTTAAAGACGTCCCCTTCCTCGCTCACTGATATTCAAAGGGAAGGCGCCGGAGAGGGTGTGATAGTTTAGCGACAGATTAACTTCTATATTCTTGTTTTCGTCTGTCAGATGGAGGAGGTGTGACGCTCACAATTCCAGAAGTGTTACTTTCTTCAGATTAAAGCTGTATGACTTTGTTCCACCTCCTCCGTGTGGTTGCATTGCTCTGATCCTTGACGGCAGTGTGCAGATTATTAAGTTATGTTTCATGGGAGCTCACCCTTGTCACCGGATGTTGGAGATTTGCGAAGCAGGATCCAAAATTAACTTCCTGCCTCACCTGCCCAACTGATGACCTAGAAAAAGTCAAATTTTTACCGGACAGAAATATATAAAAAATTTAACCTGTTAAATAAAACTGTTTTATACCCCTGTTCAACCAAACAGTTCCAGATACAGTACTAAGGAGCCACAGGAACTAAACTTGGGAACTATTTTCTCGGGAAAATATTTTCACACACAAGGAAACAACAACACAGTCTTTGTGTTGTTGTTTGTATTTTACTGTTGCACGACCGGATCTGAGCTCCGCCTCCTGACACCCAAATCGCACCCTGTCTGAGCTCGGCTCCGTCTCCGTCAGTATCACAACGTTGCCAAACATCCGCTTTCAGACACAGCCTCACCCTGACCAATCAAATGTGGAATATAGGCTCCTTTTCTTCGACTTTACTAAATAGCTGTGGCCATCACACAGCAGCAGGACTGCTTTGTGTGTCTCCAAATTGAGACAGGGACTGTACGTAATTTACACATGTGGCATAGCAGCGGTAACTTCGTTAATTATTTAAATCCTCTGATGTTGCACTGTGACCTTACAGTAGCTTATTAACCTTATTACTTTTCTGCACAGCCAACAGGTAAGCTGTTGCACACAGATTCCATGTTTATACGGTGAAATCGTATAAACGGACGTGCTCACGATGACTCCTGCACCATCAAAGCTGTCAGTATATTTTTATTTTCAGCAAAAGTCAACATATCATTTCCTCACAATATAATCACAATATTTTTTTCTGGCATGTCAAGTATAGTATTATTTATTATACTAAGCCTATATGTTACTAGGTACTACAGTTGCCACAGTGTAAAGTCTATTTTTACATAAAAATAGACATAATTTTATGTAAAAAATATTTTTTATTTTAAATATGATTTTTAGATTTTTTTTCAATGCAATAAAGAAAGAAATAAAATATACACTTCCACTGCTGCAGGTAAATCAGTCTTGCTGGCAGTTGTGAGTGTTACCGCACCATTTTTTCCATCTCTTCCAGATGATTTATTTCAACTTTGCCCTCTGCTCTGCTTGCGATCTGTAACCACTGGCTATCCCTACGTGCTCCTTACGAGGGGTCCGCCGCTTCTCATAGAAAATGAATAAGAGCCGGCAGCTCTGCCCAGTTTGCTGTATTTTGTGTGTTTCTGCCCTCTGCCCCTGTTTGGTTGTCCAGACTCCAACCATGGCCGTAGCCGACCACCATCTGTAATCCAAAGTGTGTGATTGGTAGAGCTTTATAGGATGATACACAGGGGAGGCTCAGTTCAGACAACAAAAAAGAAAGGGCATTATTTTGCTTTGATTTTATTGACTCAATGTACAGCGTGTATGGTGGCCAACAGGGGCATTCAGAACAAACAAAAGGTAACCACCCAGTGTGATGGATGACCTTTACTGCTTTGACCATCTACAGTAAGTCACATTTCATGACATTTGATACTTGGCTATAATTTCAGACCAACCTGTCAGTATTCATCTGTCAGCTGCAACCCCACAATGTCACAGAGAGTCAATTTTTTGCAAACACAGTCAAATATACACAGTGTGATGCAGCAGGAAATAGACGAGTGTGCACATTTTAGATCAGTAAATCAGACTAATGTAACAGCTGCTGCAAAAGTCCACAGAGATACGTATCAGACTGACACACCAGTATCACTTTCATCAGCCAGGAAGCCTACATGAATGACTACTATTATTACTCATATCCAACCCATACTATGCTGTACTGTACATGCAGTTTTTCCCGAAGCAAGAAATACAAGACTCATGGCCAAGATGGAATCAGATGGGAGTTTGTGTCTCTGCTGCACTGAAACCAGACTAGAAAGCAGCTCTGTTGATTCTGTGCAGGCTGATTTTCCAGGAACACGGCTCGGAACTGTTAGCACGTTGCTGAAATGAAGCTCTTGCTGAAACAATGTGTGGAAGTGGGTTTGAGGTCTCAGCAGCGTAATGTTCTTTTAAAAATTTTATGCCAGCCTCACTTAAGGCAAAGACAGAGGTGTTTTGAGCAGGAACCTCAACAACCTTGAGGCTCATTTCTCGCATTATGAGACATTCATAAACAACAGCATCAGTTATTTAGTCAGCAGAGATATTATCAGTTTAAATCTGACCAGAGACACTTGACATTGACTTGACTGGACATCAAGAAAACTCATTATGTTTTATTTGGACCAGTATTGGAAACTATGTTGTTTTGTGAGATATTCACATTCATTCATATTTTTTTATTTTATATTTTTTTAAAAACTGTGGCCGGAGGCATTATGTTTTTGGGTTGTCTGTGCGTGAACGCGGTATCTCAGGAACACCTTGAGGGAATTTCTTCAAATTTGGCCCACTTGGACTCAAGGATGAACTGCAATTACAATTTGGTAGTCAAAGGTCAAAGGTCAAGGTTACTGTGACCTCACAAAACACGATTTTGGCCATAACTCAAGAATTCATACAATAATCGTTCTAAAATTTCACACAAATATCTAATAGGATTAATTGATGAAATTATGACATTTTTTACCCAAATGATCAAAGGTCAACTTCACTGTGACATCATAATGTGGATCTGGAATTTTTTATTGATTTGGACCCCAAGGTACTTGTATGAGTCCACCCTCTTCACTTTCTCTCCCTGGATGACAACCAGGACAGGGGGCCTCCTGTTCCTCTGGTAGTCCACCACAAGCTCAGTGGTTTACTGATATTGAGCTTCAGGTGATTGTTGTTGCACCATGTGACGAAGCTCTCTATCAGTCCTCTGTACTCCTGTAAAAATAGTCTCTAAGTGACGACAGCATGTTTCTCACTGGAAATGATTCACTGGAATCACACATGTCAATATAGNGATAACTTCCGTTTCGCCAAAAAATAAACGTAATACCTTTAATTAAATTCCTTCAAAGTCTTCACTACATTTATCATACGAGTCTGGACACACATGGATGTAAACTGCACCTTTACTGGTTGGCGGAGGAATACAACTGCGGGGCGGTAATTCTAGTTTATCTTTAATTTTATGTATTTATGCACAAACACCAACAATAGTGCTATAGTTTTGAGGTTGCAAGATTTGATCTTGGATATAAAATGATCAGAAACTTATCAGTGGGAACCACACTATCAGCTCTTGGCATTTTGGCTCCGTAGACACATTTTGTACTTCTACACAAGTATTATCTTTGTAAAAAAAAAACCATTAGATTTATCCAAAAAGGCTTCGCGGATGCAGCTGCCACAGCACAGATACCACCGTTCCTCAGTTGCTCTTACATTACTTGTCTCATATCTTATTAGTTATCACAGACTTACTCAAACTCTCATTTGCTACTCTGAGTTTCAGTTCAGATTGTGTCAAAGCCCATTTCAGGCAGCAAAAGTCCAGCCAGGTTTGCTGAGATTAAATTCTTAAGAGTAAATTTACTTGCTCCAGCTAGTGTGCACCTGCAAGTTAACCATCATTAGGTTGCGTCAAAAGCTGCCAAAATCCACATTCATCCTTTTTGCTTGGTTGGTCACACCTGCTCAGTGTGTTAGAACAAAAGTTTCTTGCTCACCAGTCTGTCTCCAATTAAGGTGTTTTTCTGTATTCATGGAGTCAGTTCGGCAATGTGAAACTGTCATTCGTAATTGGTGAACTAATTCAATCTATAAAATTAAAGAGCGTCTTAACACCACTGCAGTTTTAATCAATACAGCTGTCTACACTGGCTGTGAAACAGGTACTGTGACCGCATCAATCTCGATCTCTTTTCAAAAGACTCAAAACTAGAGTTACTTGTGTCATTGGGGTTCTATGAAATGAACTTCCAGAGGTGGTTTTTAATACCTGGATTAAAACATTTTGTTTATATATGTCTTGATAGAGGGGCATTGTCCAGATTGGAGTGAACAGATTTTTCAAATTAATTTATTGATTTTGCCCACAGGGGACAAGAGTTTGTGTTAATTTAGTCATCAAAAGCTATGACCATTTTTTCAAGACAAAACATGACTAAAACTAAATAAAAGCTCACTATGACAATTTTTCTCGTCAATAAGTAAAAACTCCACAATAACGAGAAAGACAGACAAAGGGATGAATTAACTAATTACTGTTTGAGTCTTAAGTCTTATTCAACAAACTGTATCTTTGGAATCACACAGTATCTTTTTTCTTTATTGGTAAAACAATGTTATACAACCTAAAAATACTCCCGAAGCTGATTTAGCTGCTTGACCTGCTGCACTAATAAGCAGCATGTTACTGGTTCTTAGAAGGACAAAAGATTTATGGAGTAAATCGATCTACAATCCCACTGAAATTAGACAAGAAGCAACAACCAAAGAACTGGGAGAAACCACAAAAATGTGCAGGCCAGCGCGCAGACATTTACAAGATAAGCTAAAGTTAACGTAACATTATCAAAGGCTGTCGACTTAATGTTACCGTTACTGTAGTCAGCTTTCTTTTGTGCTTATAAGCTATTGAGAGGAATGAGTGCAGAATGAATGACATCTATCAATCATCCCCTGAATCCAGCTTCTGAAAGGTCTCGCTGCTCTGCAGTACAGTTAGCTATAATAACTAATAAATAAGTAAGCAGGAACAAGAGAGAGTGAGCAGCTCTGTTCAGAGAGTTTGGAAATGACAACTGGATTGATGAAGGAGAGTCTATTGTATTACTGCAGAGATAACACACATCAAAGATGGTGACAGCTGTAGCCTAAGAATGCTTGGAAAACCTAAAAATTCAAATCACATGACAAAAAATGTATAACAAAACACTTGTTTTTCCTCTGTCCTCTACCATAAACTAAACAGTATGCCACATATAAATACATAAAACATTAGAATTACACACAGGACCTGTCATGATTTAATAACATGTTGAACTGCATCATCAGAATACACATCCCGTCTGTCGAGCTTTTTTAAATAACTTCTCTTTTTAGTCGCCCGTGTTAAACACATAACGAGTCCATAAGTGCAGGTACTTTGGTTGGAAATGCAAAGCTGGCTTCCGAGCTCTTTAATGGTCCTGTGAGAGCTGCGAGCAGGGTGGTTCATCAAAAAAAGGGGACTGTGTTTATGGCGGTCAGTATCCACCCTGTCACTTTTCACACATGGACACACACCCACAGGAGATTCATAATGGACTTAAGCCTCACCACAGAGACTCTGTGCAGTGCTTTATGGGTTTGACCTGACATACATGTGAGACTGAAATATGAACAAGTCATGCACACAGACACACACGAAACATGACAAACACACACACACATGTCTTCCACATCCCAAATGTAGTGAAGTGCAAGCGGCTAATCCACTCATGCATGCGCTTGTCTCATCCCATAACCAGGAAGTGTAAGAAGGTATCTGTGTGTGTTTGTGCTCACACACACAAGTCCTCCGCCAGTCTTTGCCTAGCTGCATACATGTCATCGCTTACAGGAGACGACTTTCTCACGGCGGCAGGCTGCATGACGGAGCCTGTTCACATTTCGCACACGATGTGTCCAACACGGAATCTAACACTCAGTGAAGTTGCTACTGTCACTCACCGTCTTCTAAATCCTACTGTGTATTTCCCTGAGGCTGCATTATGACACCACAGGGAGGCTTTCCTAGGTGCTGCCCCACAGCTAAATTCCCCCAGCGAGGCTTGAGGAAGAATATCGCAGGCTTTAAGCCTCATAAAGTTGTCATCTGGGGGCTGCAGGAAATGCCTGACACACTTGTTGTCAGTTCTCTTCTTTAAGTAGCATTTTTCAGGCATGGATGGGCTACAGGAAAATAAACAAGGAAATTTGTTGTGGAGAATGAAGCATGAAGAGTCAATGCCATATTATAGATTTAACTTGCAGAAGACATATTACTAAAATGAATTATTTCTTGTTTTTGTACTTACTAAGAGGGAGTCGGGTGATAAGCACTCATCTTCATTTTCTTCCCTTTTTTTTTTCATTTTCCACAATCCAAAAATGTTCTGAGTTGTGTGGCTGGCCTGGTTTGCTATGAGTGGCTATGATCAGTAGTCAGGTTTCCAGCCAAACGTAGTGCAAATTTTTAACCGAACTGTCGGAAAATTGAACAAAAGAAAATGTGAACTTGCACATTTCCATCCACTACTGTTACGCGAATATTAGGAGGTTCATTGAGACAAACAGTAGGGCGCAACAAGATGTTGTTCAATGAGTGCCATTCAAACCTCAAATGTAGAAAGTACGATGGAAATATGGCATTTATGTTACTTTCATGTATTGATTTGAGGAAGGTTACAGTCTCCTCATCGCTCCTCACAGATCTGATGTTTTAGTCTCTCCAGTGGAGCAGAGGCTTCAGTGCTTCAAATACGTCATGATCTGTTTGCATTGCACTTTGCCACATTTTCCTTTCATCGACACAGCAACGTTACCACCTCCCCTGTGGGTAAAAAAACTTTTTTGCAATATTTCAACTTTCTTCCAAATTTTCAGTGTTTCCACTCCAGATGGAAAGCACAAAACACAAGTCTGCTCCTTTTATATAATAATAACAAAACAAAAATGTGAGCCCAAAGACATAACGTAAAGATTGTGTTAATCAACTGAACTGAACTGATACTGGACATACAACACTATATCAACAGCAAACTTTAATGTGATGTAACGTAATCCAAGAAGAGACAAAAACAAAATCAAACTCCTGCCAATGTCTCCACCGAAGCACAAACCTAATTGTTTGGTACTTAAAGCTGCACTAATTAATATTTTTATATTAACAATGTATTAAATGACTATGTGTAATGAGAGTGGTGTTGATTGTAGTGACATACCTGTAAATAATTACGCCATGACTCTGCAGTTCCTCTCAACTCTACGGAGCATTTTAACCTCTTTCAGCTTGTTTTGGTCTTTACAGCCCATGTCTTTACTGTTTTGGGTTAATCTCAGCGCTCTCATCAACCCCATTTTCAGGTGTTTTCAGAAAAAACGCTCCAAAAACCCCTGTATACTACCTGCCAAGAGGCAAACGACAGACAGAAGTCACTGTAGTGAGTAGCAGGTGAACATAGTGGAGCATTTAGCAGCTACAGCGAAACAGGAGTGAATATCTGCTGGATGTGTAACATATTCACTGTATCAACTTTAGAAAGTGATAATATGTCAGTGTTATGTTTAGAGCTTGTTCTGCTGCCCCCAAGTGGCCAAAAAATCAATTAGTAGTCCTTTAACCAGTGGAGTTTCTTTGGAAATAAACAGTCACATATAATATATATAAACTGTAAAGGTAGTGTTAATGCCAATGTGGCAAGTGGTGAACTTGACACACAGCTGACCACTGAGCTATAGTTATTGGTGTAAATGAACAGTAAGATTGTCATGAATAATATACTCAATGTAGGTTTCATTGCATATACCAAATTAAGCACACATTACACAACACCCACATACACCCACTCTTTGTCTTTTCACACTGCCATAAAGGTACCGCACTTCATTAAATTACACACATTTTGAAATTGCCCCCTGCTGTTCCTAATTCTGCCACAGGTTCTGTCTTTCCATTCCACTGATATCATTGGAGATTCACTTTCAGCTTCCCAGACTGTAACTGCGCCTTCACTTCTGCTGCCCTCCAGCTAAATACCAGCTTCCAGCTCTTGGGAAGGACCTTCACACACAGTCAGGTTTCCCTCCACGCTGGGATAAAGTCATCACAGAGAGTCAAGGGAAATGCAGGCAACTTTCTGAGCTCTAACTATTGCTGTCCAAGTTGCACTAATGGAAACTCGGTGAAACGTACCCCGAGGCTTTTCTTCAAGCTCTCTGTGGGTTAGTTCATTTTTTACACTTTTATTTCATGACATTTCACCTTTTTTTAAAAAATAAGTCTTATTGGAATTTAAAGTGTTTTTATACTACTTATAAAAATGCACCCATATTATCTGCTTTAATCACATCTTGGTCATGGTCGGGTCACATCACAGCATTTTCAAATTTTTATAGCGACATCAGTTAATTCTAATGGAATTGCCACAATTAGCGGATTCACTCGTGGGGGCGAAGTAAATTTGCGCATGTTTTCATGTTGAGTTCAACAGTGGTGCACCTTGACCTCTGAATCTGCGCCGGTGACGAATACCAAGCCATCTAGACAGTGCCGTCCTTTGATGGAGCGGGATGGAGGAAGCTATCATAGCTTATAAACAATGTTGCACCGTCCAGTTTTAAAACCAAAAGGAATCCGACTGAGCAATGGTTTTCCAACAGTTATGAGACAGGTGTCAGCGGTACAAATACGTCTTTTGAATAAACTGTGTGAACTTGGTGTCGTAAACTTTTACCTTTTTAGTTGTTCCAAAAAATGGAAGGATGTTTTGCTGTCTTTTCATCTTTACTAGTTGAGACTGTTGTAGAGTGGAGAATTTTTTTTTTTTATTCACTCGACCGCTACCAGCAACTTTTAGGTGGAATGTTTTCTTGCATGTATTACCTTTCCAGCTTCGGTCCTCCGAACCGTAGGTGAGTGACCTCTGGTTTCTTCAGGCTAATTCAAGTGGCTTTAGCCTGGCTCGTCAGTTAGCTGGTAACTAGCCTCTGCAGTCCAGGCAAACTCTGCTTTGAAGAATGGTCGGGAGACGTCGTGCTAATGTCGCATAAAACAGGTGCTTTATTCACTCGTTGCAGCGAACACAATACACGGCCCTTTTCACAACCGCTTTACTTGAAGCCCTTGTAGCTTTATTTGCCAAAATAAAAAGGCACCCAGATGAAGTGACAGCTTGAGTGAAACCAGACAGTCTCCTGAGCAGCAGTGAGCAGTGCTCCATCAGGTCATGCAGGTTGGCAGAGCTGTAGCGAGTCTGCAGCCACTGAGCCACCAACGTGGCCTGCAGCATACATTCTCTGCTATTGTCCTGGAGATTTACTTTGAGAAGGGTTCGTTTTTATGTTTCTCAAACAAAAAGGGCCTGTTGGACGTGAAATGTACCGTGACACAAACCTGCCTCTGGGCACTGGTCATTTCTGATGCCTGAATCTGAGACTGATGTCTCTCCCCCTCTGGCTGTCCTGCAGAGAAAGAGAGCTTTGCTGCTGCCTCTGGAAAAAGAAGAAGAAAACATTTGGATTTTAGCTTTGTGAAGCAGTAATCCGTGGATTCTTATTTTTATCTTCGTCTTATGCGCTAACAGCTTATTTCTGTTGTTGTGTTTAGGCTCTCCACTTTCCTGTCATGGCTGTGGCTTTTCCTTGGAAATTACTTTCAGTGAGGTACAGGTTTCTTTCTATAGGCTGTCACTGCGCATACCAACTCACCCTTTTGTTCTAATATTAATTTGAAAACCAGCATTTCAAGAGGGAGCCCAGTGTGATAGTGAAGTGGAAACCTAATAATAAAACATTAATTCAGGATTTATTTAGGTTGCTAGCTAATTTAACCTATTGCAGTCTACACATGAGTATATAATATGTCAGGAACATTACATTTCTATCAATTACTTTTGTGTGCTCAGTTTTATTATGATTTTTATTTGTAGTGGAGGCATAATTTTGTTTACCTTTGTTTATGTTCTTTTGAATTAATATTGTATTGTGATGTACTGTTGTCTGTTTCGATATTAGCACTATAAATAATTATCTGTCTGTCATTTTATGATGATGATTGAGATGTCTCTGCTGATGATGGTTTACAGGTTCATGTAATGAATTAATGATAATACAATTTCTATAAATTTAAGCCTGACACACACTGGATTTTTGAGGCCAAGACCGATATTTGACAGTTAGAACATTTTTTGTTTTTTTTAACAAACAAATATTTTTTATAAGGATCTCTTAAACTAGGCTATTAAAGATGCTTATCGAGAGGGACATCAGTTCTCTCTGGTGGAGTGAATATTTAATGGTGGCACTGTTTCTAAACAATCAAACAACTCAAGGTCCACTTATTTCTTTTTTTAGGGTTTTCAGCCGGATCACACGGTCTTCATCAGCAGATGAAAAAAATGATAGTGAAAAATGTTCATAATAATTTCCCAGATCCAATGGTGAC
Organism: Oplegnathus fasciatus; assembly: GCA_003416845.1. NCBI lineage: Eukaryota > Metazoa > Chordata > Actinopteri > Centrarchiformes > Oplegnathidae > Oplegnathus > Oplegnathus fasciatus. The sequence goes on from NTHP01000759.1 coordinate 191,272, forward strand.
GTCTTCAAATTGCTTGTTTTATCCAACTGTTGACTGCCACGTATGAAAAAGAAAAGCATCAAATCCTCACATTTGAAAAGCTAGAACCATAAAATGTTTTTGCTTGAAATATTATTTAAACGATTAGTTGATTATCAAAATAGCTGTCAATTAATTTTCTGATGGTCAACTAAGTGATTGATCGTTTCAGGTCTAGTCATGGGTAACGACAGTCGCTCTGGTGTTGTTAGACTTTGCTGATACAACGCAGACAGTAGGTGAAATTGTTATTTTATCGACAGGTCTAAAGACTGGTGGAGCCATAGAGGTATTGACATGTATAAACTGTGTTCCGTGTGTACACACTGCTTTATAAATCTGAAAAAAAGACTGTGAAGGCATTTTTCTCTCTTTGTGGATAGACAGAACTTCAGTCGGGAACTTAACAAAGCTTTATTTACCCACCCCAGGTGGTCAGAACAGCAAACATCAGAGCTTTTATGAACTGACTATATTGTTGGCCTGTTTTTTTTTGTATCAATTAGTAGCGGAGAAGAACAGAGCAGACATTTATTTATATGACATTGTCACAGACTTTACTGAACACATTTGTCACTGTCACTCAGTGTGTGTCGACCAGCAGACAGCAGCAGCAGTAGTCTGCTCTTCAATCCCCTCAGGCTTAGTGTAAACTCCTCTGTAGGAGTGTGGACACAACTTTCTGATACTTTTGTTTTGTTATGTGGCTCTGCTGGAGTGATAGTGGACTGATTGATTTGTTGTGATACACTGCTTCTCGCATGTCAGTCACAAGGCAGGCCTGGTGGAACGACGGTGGCTTGTCGGAACGGGGAATTTAGCAGCGGATGAATCTGTCTGTTTTACTCGCTGTTACCTCGGGTCCCCTGAATCTGTCATGTTGGCTCTCAGTGATATGAAGCATGCTGACTACAGTCCTGCAGACAGCAGGAAGACATACTGCCATTACCCTCCAGCTAAATAGCTTCAGGTCACACACAGGATCGCTTCCTGGTGGGAAAAGGTTATCATCGAGGTCATGGGAAAAACTCCTTAATCATTAGGATGTCTAGCCCACAGTCTGCTGTTGCTCACAGTCGTACACGTTGTACAGATACAAGCCGGGACTAATCTCTGCCCTGAGGCTTTTCTCCACTAGCACAGGCTCTTGTTGCCCTGTTGAGACAACCTGGACTTGGCTGATCACACAGCAGCTTTGTGAGATTGGATTTATCTAATTGTTGATGTCTAGTTTATATGCTCTGCCCAACATTAAAAGTGAGGATATATACTGAATATATAAATTAATAAATAATTAACTATTTGTTGTACATATTCACCTAAATCAAGTTCGGCAGTTTTAATTTGGATCATTTAACAATTTGCCACCCTTCTAGACAGAATGTGATGCGTCCACCTGATGTCGCTGTCTAATGCTGTGAAAGTAGCTATATGCGAGTACCAATGGTGCCACCATTTTTAACTGGCCTTCAACATAAAAACATCTTGTGTAAATATTTCTTAATGTCCTTCGGAATGTGGCCTCAGAGCAGCATTTCTGTGAATATTGTTCTTTATGCTAACGTTACATTTGCCTTACATCTTGGTAAGATAAAATTACATGGGTTTGAGACTGCAATAAAGTCTCATTTCTTACATATACAGAGACTGTATTATTTGCACTGTATATGTATAGTAGGAATACTGCTTTTATCAACACATTTAAAAAGTTACTTGAGTTTCACTGCCCTCTATAGCTAGTTTCACCTCTGACCACATCCAGCATTATGTATGGCTGTGGTTGGAAGTTTTCACTCTTGCCCTTGTAATCACACCCAACAGTGATGTCACAGTGTACTGCAGAAAGGTGACAAGCTGTGAGAAGAAGCAGATGCTAAAGCGTTCAGACCGATTTGGTTTTTGTTGCATTTGTCTAAATTTAACAGTCATGCGATAATGCGCTCTTGCGTTGAGAACTATAGAATTCATATCATTGAAAACGTGGGAAACTGGGAAATGTAATGTCGATGAAAAGACGGGGCAAGAAACACAAGCAATCCGATGATCAGTTTTAAACAATCCCCCAGGTTAGAAAAACTTTCCTTCATTCACCTACACTTCTATCAATCTAGCAAATAACAGATTATGGTGAAATTGTTTGGAATTGGAAAGTGCTTTTCATAATAGTGATGGCAAAACAAAAATTATAAATCCCATGTAAATTGCTGCCTTATTAATGCACTAGCCCTACAATCATGCAAATCACTCGCTGCAGTTCCAAAACCTTTATTGCTGTGAGTGCACTGAAAAAAATAATACATTGGATTTACTCAATTCAATAGTGGACATTGGTTGCACACAGATCGTTTGCTTTGGCAGCAACTTACAGAATTGTGTTGAATCAACACAAACTAGTTATGTTCAATCAACACAAGTACTTCGTGTTGATACAAAATTATTGAAATTNTTTAGTCCAACACTATTTGATCACTTCAGCACAACACTATTATAAATTTATAATTTTAACTCAATTACATTTTCATAATTGCAAAAAATGTAATTTAATACATTTATAAACTTTTAATACATTTATAAATATAATTTAATGTAAATATAAAAACTGATTTTAAATATAAATACAATAAATTTACAATTAAAATTTCAGTAAACAATTATTTTCTTCTTGTCTAATACTTTTCAATTCACTTTTTTTTCCATCATTCTTAACATAACCCACTTATTTTTTCCATTGAAAACAACGAGACAGTTTTATTCCCAAAACCTTTTTTCTAGGAAGAACAGCAGGTGTCCCCACTTGAAATATGC